>BGZK01001338.1:0-168498 GCA_005406025.1 Eumeta japonica
AATACATGTTGCAGCAAGCGTCTACTATGGATTCTGAATTAACACCTCATACAATACAATATTTAAAAACGGCAAGTCTAGCTGAACAGGTGAAATTATATATTAGATTGACCAAATTACACCGGTTAGCAGCCCAAAATGTTTGGTTTAACCAAGAATGCAAGCGTCTTAACGTTATTCCATTATATCAATATTCATATCAATAATAAAAGTAAAGCAGCTAATATAACATTACTAAAATCTCAAAAGATCTGGCTTAATGAGGAATGTCGTAAATGGTTTAAAAATAAAGATACCCTCAAAATTCATTTGAAAGTATTATATTCGGAATTATCGTTCAAATTACATAACATCGAATTCGATTTAGTTGATCAAAAAGCTAGAGAATTGGCCTCTATAATCATTCACAAAAAGTTCTTAACGCAAAATAAAAAATTACAACGTTTAGTGATAGATCAAAAACAGTCTAATCACGCTGACAATTCGAACCAAAACAATAAAACTAATTGCTCCTTCTATCCGAGAATAAAAAATTTATCAAATATAAAACTTAATAAAAATGAAGAATCGCTTCTTAATAAAGGAATAAAATATAATTTCAAAAAATTCGAATAATAAAACGCGAAATGAGACACTGGCGATAGATACTGAAATATCTCTGCACAAAAGTAAATGTAACGAGTCCATAAAATACAAAATTTCGGATTTAATAAAATTTAATAATAGTAATACCATTTCGGACTATGTATACAATGTAGATCATAAAACGTTAATATCATTAAAACAAAAATATTGAAAGAAAATATAGTTATTAGTAAAGCCGATAAAGGGAACGCTATTGTAATAATGAACAAGTCGGATTACAATACTAAGGTTAATAATATAATTAATAACGAAAAGAATTTCAAAAATTAAAATATGATCCCACCAATAAATATATTGCGGAAGTTAAACAAAATTTATCGTTTTCAAAATTTTTATTGACTAAAGAATCAGAAAAAGAAATTTGATACCGATGAATCCACAGCCCCTAGATTGTATGGTTTGCCAAAAGTACATAAAGAGGGTGAGCCGTTCGTCCGGTGGTATCGTATGCAGGCGCCAACATATAGATTAGCTAAATACATAAATGATATAATAAAAGAAAAATTTCATTCAACCCAAAATATGGTTTGGTTAATAGTTTAGACCTGGTTAACAAAATTAAAGATATTGTCCTTCCAAACAATAGCAAATTTATCTCATTTGACGTAGACAGTTTATTTACTAATGTTCCCTTAGAGAATGCTTAACAATTATAAAGATAAGTTAGATAAACAAAACTACATCCAGGCGAGAAGGACGATATCTTAAAATTAACAGAATTGTGCATGAATCAAAATTATTTCCGTTATAATAATCAATTTTATATACAAAAAGAAGGTCTAGCTATGGGTTCACCTTTAAGTCCATTAATGGCCGAAATTTTATGGATGAATTCGAAATTAAGCACATAGTAAACAATAATAATATCCTGTATTATTTTAGATATGTGGACGATATTATTATGTGTTGGCTGGGTAATTCAATAGAATTAGATCTGTTTCAAAATTATATTAATGGCATACACCCAAAATTCAATTTAAACTAGAGGAAGAAACAAACAATTCTATAATTTTTTAGATTTGACCTAAACCATAGAATTTAAAATATATAGAAACCCACGTGCACAGATATTACAATACCCATTTCTTCTTGTCATCCATGGCAACACAAATTGGCGGCTTATAAATCAATGATACATCGGTTATTCACCATACCCCTTAATAATCATAATTTCCTTTTAGAATTAAATACCATTTACAGTATAGCATTGGCAAACGGATATAGCAAAAATGTATTGATGGACTCATTAATAAAAACAAAAAGTATTATAAATAAAAGTATCTATCCAACACAATCTAAAGATCAAAAGAAATATATAGCTAGTTTGACATATTTTGGTACAATTTCGAGAAAATTTCAAGATTATTAAAAACATAATATTTATACGGCCTTTAAAACAAATAATAATTTGAAAACTTTATGTAACAATAAAGATAAATTACACAATAATAAAAATCTGGAATTTATAAATTAACTTGTGATGACTGTAAATCAATATATATAGGACAAACCGGACGTTGCTTTGAAAAAGATATAAAGAACATATTTCGGCCTTTAAAAATAATAAATCAGACAGATCCCATTTTGCTAAACATCTATTAGAAACCGGTCATAAGCTTAATAATGATCACAAATTCGATGTCTTGCATGTGTGTGAGAAGGGGTTACGTTTGAATGGGAATCCTTCGAAATTTTAAAACATAAAGATAATAATAATATGCTCAACGACCAAATTGACGTTTATAAATCGCCATTATTGGACGCTTGCCTGTAACTACTTGGGTAATGTTGGTGATGGTTAGTCTGTGACATTTGACAAGCATGTCTATCGGTGGTGATCTGTGGCTGTCTTAATAATGTTTTCGTCGCTCTTTGACCATTGCATGACAGCGGCCTGTCTAACGAGGTTGTGTTGGTTGTTTTAACGCTCCTGCACCCTGGATGTGACTGTCGGCAATTTCTGAAGATGTGCCTTGTTGGCATGAAACGTACGTAGAACTAAACAATTTAATAGTTGGCGGAATTAGATAATTATAGTAATAAATAACACTTGCTTAGGTGTTCGATATCTGTCAATCCTCTGGAATCAATATTCAATCATTTGGATAGAGATTCGTAGTGGAGAGGCAGATTCGAGGGTCAGCGGTGGGTTGCATGCTGCATGTTAATGCATGTTGCAAGGCGTCTACTATGGATTTCCATTAACACCTCATACAATAGTTTATTTCAGTTCTTTTCATAGTATCATGACTCATGGGATTTTATTTTGGTGTCATGAAGCTGATAGTAACACAATTTTTGTGCTGCAAAAATAGTTCATGTTATTTGTATTTTGACACAAAAAGCATCTCTAAGAGAAATATTTAAAGAAATTAACATTTCAATTCCAACTTCACAAATATATACCAAAACTTAATATATGTCAAGAGAATTATAGAATCGTTCCAAAAAATGAACGACATTCATGACATTAACAAACCAGCTCATAAAACCCGACTAAGCAAAGTTAGCAAATCATTTGAAGAGCAATGTGTGCGCTTTTATAATAAGATCCCAGCTGAAATTCAAAATTTACTATTTTATAAACTTAAACTTTTCATTAAAAAGGACTAGGTTATGATATCATACTTGAATATCTTAATGGAAAAAATCAATGAGATCGAACTGCTCAGCTATCAAGTTGCTTCGTATTACTTCTAAGTAATGTACTAAATTACTCAATTTTCTGTATTGATGAGTAATAAAAGAGCAACCCTTGAGTTTCTTATCTATTCTTCTAAAAGTGTATCAGCATTTGGAATGGGTAGTAATGTTAATGTCAAAAGTAATTGATTAACGTCGTATTTTTCAAGTGCATTGTTTTATCTACGAAATCAAGCTGTTTTTGATTTATTTGTATTAATTTGATTTGATTTGAGCATTAGCCGTAATCAGTTGCTGTGTGCCTTAATATTGGAGCGCAAACTGTATTGTGCCAACTTAAATATTGTTTCACCTTTCATCTAAACAGGACAAATCTGCATCCTTATTAAGGCACTCGACAATCTAACTACTGCCAATGCTCTATAATTAATTGTCAAAATTTGTATGTATTATTTGACCGCCAATTGGAAGTCATCATCTTATTGATGATGACGTAACGAATGAATTGGTATAATTATCATCATGGAAGCTGCTTTATATTGTGGGTGTACCCAACACCGGCTACATAAAACAAACAGGACGTTAAAGTTAGTCTACAACGTTGTGATCATTAGAAAGTCACTGAGTACTATGTCGCTTACTGACCTACAAGGCAACGTTATTCAATAAAATTGTACTAAAAAAACGTGTGAATATTGAATGAAATGAATACTCTTCGATATGGAGCTCACGATCGTATTGAATTATCGGCATAGTCTCATCTCAGCCGCCCAAGGACGCGCAAGGCTGCGGGTTCGACGCCCGGCCGGTCGACGACCCAACCTCAGCTATTCTACTCCGCCCACCTTGCAGTTTTATTTCTCTTTAACAACTTGATCCAGTTTCTACATGTCTCAATTTTGATAGGTAGGTATAAGTAACTGTGTTTATGTTTTTTTTTTGTACATTACGGCGAGCCCAGAATAGAGCGGCGGAAAAACGGTGATTAAGAATATCGACTTCAGACCAGAATCGGGTTTCGATCGACCACGGATGAAATGGCATTTAGTCTTCAACTTAAATCGCCCACTTTCTGCCTCAGAGCGCACTTTGAGCCTTTGGGCCCGCACGGTACTATGGTGGGGGTTTAAAGTCCGAGCTCCTCAATATGAGATAAAAAAATGTGGGATAAAAAAAATGATAGGGTCACCTCAACTTACCCAAAAAAATAACAACACACTAAAATAGAAACAATTGGAATCTTAACACGAAATATGGAACATCGTATTATATTGTTTTGAAAAGCATTGTTTGTAACATTAGTGTGAATGTTTGATTAGATTATTGTTCTAGTATTCCACCAATGAGCGTTTTTGTAAATCATAAACAGCTCGGTGCATATGGTGAACCCGTTGAAAGAGGTTTCGCCGAAGCCTCGTGTGAAGTTCTCAACGCGCTTTCGGCCGAACACCGATTCAACTCATCGAAAACACCGATTTTCTAATGAATTTGGTTATTCTTAGGCAAGATATGAGAGTGTGCATAAGTGTTTTAGGAGTTCACCCACAGAGCTTCATATGATGTTCACGACGTCATGCCAGTAGACGGAAGATCGGTTTGTTGTCACAATCCACTAAGAAGGCTATAATGTTGCGAATGGGTGTTCGAAGCTAACGACGGTAAACGAATAAAATTGAAGGAGACGAGAATAGTGGTTAAGAAGATTATTGCGTTTTTATTCTCCAAGCTGGGTTCACTTTGCATCAACAATTAAAAAACGCGAGACTGTTAATAGCGAGTGACGGACTACCATTACTTTGCTTAGAGTTCTCAAAAAAGTTCGTTAGACGTGAACGGATAGTTGTATCCTCTTGTATCATCAAGAAACAATTTTTTTTTCCTGACTGTTTGAACACGTTAATGTCTGAAATTATTTTCCGGAATTTTATAGGATTTTTACAGTAAAATTTTACTTAACTTAGAGCAATATATAAGCTTTATTACATCGAAATAAGAAATTCAGAAAAAAGAATAAATTCTGATATAAATACGTGACCCTTAAAGGAGAAATCGTAGACTACATCTACCTACTATATCTATGAAATTATTGAACATGACTCTACCAAGAATGGTAAAGTCTATTGAAGGCACGCTAAGTGCGTCGAATTTTCGGACGAACTTGGCATACCTGTGTAGTTCTCCAAAAAGTCGAAAAATGATCATCAAAACTAAAAAAAATACAACTACATAATTAGCGATTTTTTCAATGTAATATATAGTCGAATAATAAAAAGAACGTCGGTTAGGTCTTTGTACTCATTATTAAGAAATTTTCTTTCTTTCTGCGGAGAAGAAACATTCTCCGCACACCGCTAATAAGACATTCATTTTATGACCTCTGATAATCTGGAGGTCGTGATCCATCCTGCACAAAGTCAGAACCTCGCACCGTGTGATCTCTTTATTTTCCCAAAGATCAAACTTGTCAAGATTACATTGAGCATTTGAGATTTTCGAAGCTAAAAGAGGCTATGATAACTTTCGACCGGTACGTGAAAAACTTGACGTCAGAGCGGTGGTCCTTGTATTTTAAAAAACTGGCCAAGGGCGAGTCGAATTCGCACACGAAGGATTCCGTAATCCGTAAAATATTTAAAACTACTCACTTATTATAAATTTTTTAGTAAATAAATAATTAAAAAAACTTTAAAAACTCGACTGCGTCAAAGTAAATTGAAAAAATAGGAAGAAATTGATATAAAAAATCATACAATCAAAATATGATAAATATTTGCAGTCGAAAACATACATGTAGCAAGAGTCGCAGCAAGTAATGAATCTGATGCCTCAAGATAATGTCTTGTTTTTCCCCTCCTTTGCAATCGTGTAAAAACGAGGCAGATGCATGAAAATTTGTAATTATTCGTAAAGATCTGTAAAATTATTGTGTAGTGACACAGGCCAGTATCACTGTGACAAGACACTGATATCGTTTTAAGTTATTGGACAGTCGTGCAGAAATCATTTCTTCAATCGTATCTCTATCTAATTTCCCTTGTACTCTATCATTTTTTCTGATTTCTAATTTTGGATGTTATTATAGCGGCATTGTGTAAAATTTCAAGTGACTATTTATTATGGTTCAAAAGATACAGCTCTGTGACAGACAGACGTACGGATAGAAACCAGAGTCTTAGTATTAGGGTCCTATTGACGCACTTTGGATACGGTACCCTGAAAATATTAAATGTTAAGTATTGTACGGTGGTACGGTATCCCTCTGTGTGCAATTCTGACACCCCTTAGCCATTTCTTTATTATTTGTTGTTTCACCTAAAAATATGAACTATAGTTATACTAGTTAGATATTTGTATAGGAATATTATAATTATTTCCATTAAGACCGAGCAAAAAAACATCGATAATTTATTTCTGGTATGGAAAGTTAATTTATTTTAAACTCTTTTTTCTTTTTATTATTTGTTGTTACAGCTACCATAGTTTTACGCATTCTATGGAAATTTCAAGTATCTATCAGACAGACAGAGAACAGAGCCTTAGTTATAGGGTAATGTCGGCACCCTTTGTGTACGAGATTCTAAAAATTATTCAGACTATTGAAGAAGTATATAACAATAAATGTAAAAACAATGATATATTATTCTTATTTAACTCATATGAGCTGGTGCTATCATTATGAGTTGCGCGAAATATACAGCGTGTCCCACATGAATTGAGCAACGACATTAGTCTATTCGAAATCCGCATAAATACACACATACCCTAGTAGGTGAGTACCCACGCTCTGTTTACGAAAATCTGAGTGAAAGCCTTACTTTTAAAAATTATTCGAAAATTCTAATTTACTTAGTGCTACATTAAAAATCTCCTATTAATCAAATTAGTCTCAATAAGCTATTAGTGTATTTGGTCTCATGGAATACAAAGAAAGGGTTACTCATGTAGATTCGTAATCGGGTGAACCTTTTGTATGTAAGAAATCATATTAGGTTACATTTAAACAAACTTATAGTCGGGTCACATTTTGGTTATTTTATTATTGAAATGAAATATTTTGAATTATTGTTGTTATTTAAACAACATTTTTTAACCGATACTCCTCATTCCTCACTATTGATAATTAATGTAAATATTCAAGATATAATGTGAATTGTTGTGAATATTCATAAACACCCAATATCTTATATAACTAAGCACATGAGTGACTCGCACGCATTGCGCGCGTGAGTTGATCTAAGTCTACAATAAATCGTTGTACGTCACCACGTCGTAGCTTCTTCATTCCAGCTTGATTTTAGAATACACTTGTTCCATCAACAACTTCAATCCAATCATCATTTTAATAAAATTTAGGGGTGTTTGATTCTGTCAGACTTTAATCGCCCTAGTGCTAAAGTACACTCTCCCACATTTCTCTCCAGATTGAGGGACATTTACGTTATAAGCTCCACGCCGTAATCCTATTAATTGATTAATTATGTAATACAGATGTTATAAATGTTAGACAACACATACAAATTGGTTTTCATCCCGGCAGATTTGAGGATAGGCGGATTCATAACAGATGAAATGAGTTTGTTATAAAACTCATTTGCCAGATAGATATTTGGACTCGGTAAAATTTTCTCTAAAATTTGAATATGACTCTCAGTTAACGAAATTCCCTCTATTTTGCTAAAGGTACTTTCTTAATAATGTCATAGTAATTTCATCAGAACCATCATTATTTCTATATAATATCGAACATTTAAGCTTTGAAAATTTCATTTACACAAAAACTAGTTTTCCGCCCGCGTCTTTGCCAATGTGAATGTAAAATGTGTACCTTCATTTATGATATTAATCGACCTTGCTGTGAATTCCAATCTCGTTGTGGCTTTTTATTCTGATCCCGCAGCAGTTCCTTTTCTTTCTGTTCTCGATTTCACTCTCGGCTACGTTTCTTGATTCTGCTCCCCGTCTCGCTTTTAATTTCAATACCGCTTATGGTCATGATTCCGATTTATACGAAGTCGGGCCAAATATTAGTATCAAAATAAATTATATTTGTGTAGCTTTCTATGAGTGTAAGATATTTAGTAGTAGTTCAGCTCAACAGCACAAATACGCGAACGACATAGAGAATAAATACTAATTACATGTATAAAAAAATCACGCTCATGTTTCAATGCAACGTTTTGTTAAAATTTCAAGTCAATCGAAGCACTCTCGAGTGTGACGGTGATAAACATACGGAACCTGATTTTTTATATATAAAGAAGGTAATTATATAATGATCTCTTTGAATAATAATAATATAAACTCACGCCTTTTTCCCAGAACTGTAGGCAGAGACTATGGATTTCTACATGGTACGATCTTTGCATATGTTGCAATGATGCTTCACTGACATCCACCAATCCTTCCATGTAAGCTTGTGCATTAAGTTTGGTTTTTTTTCCAATATGCCACCAATTGCGTCAATGTAGCATTTATGAGGGTGGCCCTTGCCGACGTTTCCATCACACACATTCACTCTATAGTTTTGTTTTGCGAGTCCACTTTCATTCATCCTTTCCAGATGATCAAATCACCTTTTTTCTACTCTAGCCATTACATCTTCCTTCAAGCTACACCGCTCTCTGACGCTCTCTGTTTCTTTAACTTTCTTTCAAAGACACTCGACATATATTGTGAAGAAATCGCATCTCCACCACATTGATTCTACATTCATTTTTCTTATGCAATACCCAACTTTGACTATAGTTGATCAGCGTATCAAGCAATGTACATATTAGGATCAGCTCTCCATTATGGATAGCCAAACGCGCTTGTCGTGAGACACTTTTAGTATTCATAATAGCAAGCAAGGTCCTTTTCAGTTTATTTCCTAAATTGACTCTCCTTTCAATAGCAATACCTTTATCATCTTCACTCTAATTTGTAAACAGACTACCCAAGTACACAAACTCTTTTACTTGTTCAACGAATTTCTAAGTTCGAAGGCTCATCTTCTATATATATATCGCATTCAATCGTGCTTTCACGTCTTTCAAACACCATTTCCTTAGTCTTTTCTTCTTTTTTTTTTCCTTATTCTCTTCTTTTCCTGAATCTTTTTATACCTCTTTTCTTAATAGAATATTCATTATAATTACCATCGCCTACAAGTCGCTGATCTCTTTGACCACTAAATTAACAGCGATGCAGATGGTGTACGTTTATAGCTATTTAATGTACATTTACAACATTTTACAGAATGTTACAATTTCAGTATTTGATTTTTAACATCACCGCGATACAATTCTTAGTATGTGAATATCAAACCAAGTATTGATAAGGATTAAATAAAAAACTTCCGTGACTCGCGTAAGTAAATAAGATATGTATAATCGATTTCTTATTAAATGGTTTTTTATCGCAGGAGTTTCCCAGAAAGATCTTTTGGTGTTCTGTGTTAGAAATGAAAGAACGTTACGTAAACAAAATTTAACGTTACGGTTCTTAAGGGTCGATAGTACAAATGTTACTAATGACACTGCTGAGGTATGTGCTGAAGGGATGTTACTAATTTTTTGTTATGTTAATTTTTCGTAATCTTAAAATTGCTGCATTGATTCCATATCTTTCTTTTACAATTCTTAATGTTACTAAAAAACAGATTCAAATCGGTTCAGAGTTCGAATAGTTAAACCCTTTATATATGTGTATATCGTCACAAACTTTTAAAAAACTATTAATTTGGTACTACCTCATGCCTCTAAACGTAATCTAAATAAATTGACTCTAGCGAGTGACGCGTCGCTGTGCACAAATTTTAAATATTATAAAAATATTTGAAATCCTCTCATTAGTCTCCGATTGCGAGCCATACACAAGATTTGAAAAAGCTTACGTATAAATTTTTGTCAATGATAAAAAAAACATTTTCGATTTTTTTTTATTTCCAAATGCAGGCATGTATCCATCGATTTGATTCGGGGCGACGAGTATGAATAAAATGAAATACAAAATACAATACAAAAGTATTTATTAGGTAAAATACACATTTTAGCAAAAACATTATGACTTTGTCCTTTGAATTATAAAAATACCTGTGTCAGAATACCGCGCTCTTCCATATCGTAAATTACCTATTTTTCAGTTGATTAAGAATATTTATTGATGTTACAATTTAAACCTCAACATGTGTTTTATAAACAATAGAAGTAAAATGCAAATGCTATGCGCAATGTGTATGTAACTATGCTTGCATTAGTTTTTTTAATATATATGTGGGCGTGTCACGGGTATTGTTTGGAAGAACATACGTGTATTGCAATAATCGAGTACTTATTTTAGGGATAAAGTTACGCAATAGGGCTTTTATTTATTATTATTATCATTATATTGTTTGTCGAACTGTTTGTTTTGTACTAAGGGGTGAAGGCCTTTCTCTGTTTCTTAATAAGTCAGTATCCAGTCGAGCCAACATAGTTACTTTAAATTTATGAAGTAGTTTCTTTTTAATAAATTGTTAAATTTTATTTAATGTGTTGTAAAGGATAGTTGTTTGGATCTCATATTGATGACTTGCAAATGCTGTTTTAAGACGGTCTCTAGTTACAACTACGTCATTCCGTCTTTTAAAGACAATACTGAGAATAAACGGAATATGTGAATGGAATACAGAATAATGTTACTTAAAAATGAATACATCTTTTTCAGTTACACAGCTTTAACAACATTTTGTAGTCATAGGAAATATTTGCGTGTTTTTCGGTATGAGACGCTTTTCAAAATAGTATGTCGGCTTTTAAGAAAAACGTTTTGTCTAAGAACGATACCAACTATATGGGTTATTAATGTTTGTCGTGTTCAAGCATTCTCTGTTAAAACATATTAGAAGTATTTCAGTGTAATAGCATACATATAACTTCGTGATTGGTATATATTTGCTGTTTTCTTGCAATATCACAAACCCTCATTTGAAGTACAACGTGCAGCCAGCGATTCTAAACGCTACTCGTCTGACGTGCTAGTCAACATGCTAGGGGTCGATCATGTTCTAGGATGACGCCGATGGCTCACACCGGTCTGTGTGGGGTTAAGGCCTTAAGGCATACGCTCAGTATACACTGCACGGCGCAGGTGCAGCAATTTTTCTAAAGGCCTCTTACCAGGAGCGGTAGGTACAGTTTTGCACTCATTATTTTTATTGCCAGTGTATCCATGCACGTTTTATATTTGTAATCTGAATTGTTGTAACTTTATTATAGACTAAATGGTAATTTTACTTTGTAACATTGCATGGAAATTAAGGAAATAAATATACACAAACATCTATATCTAAGTGAGTGCCCTTGATAGGCTTTGAGTTTTATACCTTCTTAGACCGTTCCTTTTCACTCGCCATAATAAAAAAAAATTGTATGAGTTTTAATGAGATTTTTATCTGCGGAATTGTTTTAACTGTGGAAACTATATAACTTTGTGGAATGTTGTAGCAAATATTATTACACGACTTTTTATAATTTTTATCAATACACACTACAAATAACCATTTATATACGTAGTTTTGTTCAACATTTTCGAAAAGACTCAATTTCAATTTTGAAATTTGAACTAGAAATAACAACGATTTCAATATAAATTGTATTATTTAGTAAAAAAAAATTGTTGAGAAATATTTATATTTCACAATAAACTGTAACAACTTGTTTTAAGCAATTACTTGTTATATTTTGTATTCCTGTAATCATTAAACATATAAGAAATCTATTATATTTTGTTAGTGTGTATCCTGCTATTAATACATACATTTTCTCAATATGTTCTTTATCTAGTTAATTGGAAATTTATCACGGAAACAACACAATCGAAAAATTTTTCAAAGCAATAATATTGGTTTTTTAGTGGTACTTTGTTAATGTTACTTTAGGGATCCAACGGCTCCAAAATTTTGATTCGGTTCTTGATAAACAGAGATAGAACTATATTCTGTTTCATTCATTACTAGATCTCGTATAATAACATCATCAAAATCGTCGTTTTAAAAGCACTTTAAAAGGACCTAAAAGTACCCTACACTTTTCTCAATCACAAGCCCAATATAAGTGTACTCTTTTACATACATTGAATTAAATAAGTATTCATTATTTTACAACGTAACAATCGGGTATCAGCAAATAAATATTCGAGTAAAAAATGCCGTCCCGTGCAGATAAACATACAAACATAGTGGTTAACGTGCTTATCATATTTTAAGACCAGCAGAACTTCGCGAAAGACGTTATTCATCGGCTAGGATCCAACAAACAAGCAAAAAACTGGCTAAGTGCGAATCGGACTATCGCACCGAGAGTTCCGCGCTACAATACAATATATTTGTGTTAAACATTTAAAAAGAATTATTTTCATTCGTTCATTAGCGGATTCTTAGCACGAGCACTACTCACACTGGGCCGATTTTTTATTTATTGTTTTCCTTGAGCGTGCATTATGATCATGCCAAGTTTGCGCAAAAATAAAATATTACCCATTAAGCGTGTACTCAAATACTCGGTTAGTGTCAATTTATACTGTACATTAAAGAGACGGAAACGAAGCAAATTATAGACTTCATATAGGTTTTCCCGCAATCTATAAGTAAAGATCTATTTTCTGTATTTTTTTCAAATTTTAGACGTTTTAGTTTCTGAGATAAAGGGAGATAAGTCAATTTTCAATAACAAAACCATTTACATAAAAATTATATATATCGTATATTCAAGATCCTTACAAAAAAAAAAAACGCTTTCCGTCACATGGCACGGTTCACAATTTTTTTTTAATTTTCTAATTTAATAATTAGTAACCCTCATATTTAAAATTCATTTATCTACATTAAACGTCAGCGACACATGTATGTGTACCAAATCTCAACTTAATCGGTCCAATAGATTCAGAGCAAACAGACGGGCAGACAGACAAACAGACAAGTGATCCTATAAGGGTCCTTTTTTTTTAAAATTGGAGGTACGGAACCATAAAAATTGAGATAAGACTTGAACCCTACGATTGACTTTCTCGGGGACGATCACTAAGTCGAAGAGAACAACAATTATTCTTCTCTAAGCAGAATCCGTCTTATCGCTGTCGGTCAGTGGGAGAAGTCGGCTATATACGCGATTTCGCGGCACTCGCCCGCCAGCCGCCGCGCCCGAGACACGCTCCGCTATCGATACTAATTGGAACGTATCGATCATTCATTCCGATTAATCGTCATCGATTGTCATAATGTACAAGTCACTTGTATTATTCTGTGTTGCCTGCTCTGTTGTTATTGGTGAGTTTGTCTTTTTTTTTATCGCCTTACAATGGGATTACTTTGATGATCGCGAACGATGCGTAAATGTGTATTTTTCGAAAGCTTCCTTTTCTGTTTAAAGTGGGGAACGTCTCTAAACACAATCAGGTCAAGAAGGTCTTGTGCTATTAACATCATATTGATATTCTTCGTTAACGGAAAATATCTTAGACTTTTAATGTGCTTTAACTATGTACACGAATTTCCCGTAGATAAGATTTAAGTGTTTCAATAATACGTGCATTTCATTAATAAATATCATGAAAATATTCTTGATTGAATGATTAATTATGATGATATACAGGAATTCAATATATAATTTTTCAAGACATATTAGAATAATATACATTTTTTTTTATATTTTACAGACACTCGATCATTATTCACTAATTAATTTCAAAACCTAAATTCTAGTATTCAACAAAAATAATATTCCGCAATAAATCAACAAAAAAAAGAAACTAATAAATCGATTCTATGAAACAAATCGATGTGAATCATTCGATTAATCACGGAGCCATAACAAAAAACCGTTGACATAATAGCGGATGGGACGTGTATCACCGCAACCCGCGGGTTAAATCGTGACCATTTATTTTTCCGTGATCGTGTGCATAGATTTTTTAATTGATAACAATATCTAATACGTGCCGATTTATGGTATTTTAAAATATTCTATTACGGGAAAAAACTAATTACAGAGGCATATTTTTTTAATTTTAGCATCGAATCCATGTAATGGTCATTTTTATGATTCATATAATCGAATAATTACGTATACAGCGATTCAAATGACTCAAAGTACTACGAAGTATTATTAATAATCATATAAAGCATGTATAAATTAATGTTATCCGTAAGTTATCCAATACCATTCTTGCTTTGCGTGTAGTTTACACCGTCATGCACCTTATCGCTGACCGTTCACACACAGTTTCACAACATCGCATAAGTTTTAATGCGTTTTCATCTTACATATTTCTCACTCGATCAACGGCCATACAAACGGAGAGATTTTAACAGTCTGCAATTTGTTGCAACAGCGTACGCATTTATTACCCGTGATTGGTCGACTGTCGTTTTAAAATGCGCCTCGACGATCACGCGCATACACATGGTAATGTTCCTCTAGTCTCCTGGCAAATCTTTCCTTTGTATGAACAGATACACAGAAAAAAAATTGAATCGAGAATCGAACGCCGTATGCATTTCATCTCTTAAATTAAAAAAGCGATAAAATCCAAAATTTGAAAATTCAACATATATTTCGTTAAATGGGTTTTAAATGTATATCATGTACGTTATACATATACGGAAGGACTAATAAAGAAAATAATGATTTTATTGAGTAGAATATTACTGTAACTTTGTAAGCACGTCAATATCTCTGAATTTAAGACAAGGACCTCGATACTGCTAGGAGATAGTTTGACCATTAAGCTATCAATAATATTTTTTCGTCTCGATAACCAGGCTAGGAAAAAAAACCGTGTTTAACCTCAATAAAAAAACAGTATAAATTTTTACGTTTGCAAAGTTCACGATTTTTACCTCCGTGACCAATTTAAATCTTACTTCATGATTATTTCGCTAACATCCACCCGGCGGCGCCGCCGTGCCCTCTCGCGTGGTTAAGTGATATCATCTCTTCATATGAAAATTGAGTCTAAAGTGCAAAAAAAAAGTCCGAAACATTCAACTGGCAGGTATCGTGACCGCACCGCAAAAACTAAATTGCCCCGACTCAGAATTCTCGTACGACTTTTTCTCTCGTACGCTGTATCATTTTTTTTTTTTCTCTTCTGACACGTCGTATCACGATCGCTTCATACGGGAACTCGTCAGCGGACGTGCTAATTAACGGAGAAATGTACGTCGAACCGTTCCGATGTAATTACAGCGGGGGGCGTCGGACGACGACAGGATCGACCCGTTTCCCGAGCGAGATGTTCCGCGCCGTTGGAGCGCGCCTACTAAAAGTCAACGACTTTCCAAGCGCATCTAAATCGAGTTTCGTCCGATTCACCGGTTTTAATTGAGGCTCGGGCCTCGTTGATAAGCGATTTTACTCGACGACGACGGATGGAATAAATACATGACCGAATTATAATAGAATATATCTTGCGTGACGAACAGCCGGACAGACGTTAATAGTTGTTGCTGTTAAATAAATAGCCTTTGCGAATGGAATCATCTCAGATTTTTTACATACACATTTAAGTCTACGAATTCTTATCGCGTTTCTATTCGAAGGTGACGAATCGAAAATTTTAATGTTAGGGATCACGATTTGTTTCAGAAAATGAAAAATATGTGAAAGTGATATTTGATGACCGATTCATTTTATTGACTATAATTTGTCAGTTGCCTTTACACAATTTATTAACTTTTATAACGGAGGAAAAAATATCAAAGGTAGTTTTTTTTAAAACAGAGACTTATATTTTACATGCAAATAGGACCGATTTAAGCTCCTAAATTTTCTACTTAGATTAATCTATACAAACACTTCGAAACGCTAGTTGGATTTTTTGAAATGAATACCAGCTTTTATTTTAAACGAAAAAAACTGTTTTATCGCATACGGCCTTTAAAAATAAGCAAACTCGGGCACGTTTTGGTATACAATGCCGCGATATTCGCGGGTTGTTGGGGGCACTACCCCCATGTCAAATTAATATTTTATCATAGCGTCACCTCAATTTAAATGCGGTCACGGAGTCGCAACCTAACATATTGGGTTCAAATAATTAAATACGAAAAAATGTACACCGAATATATCATCTCTGACCACGCCAACTCGTAGTAATACTGTAAAGCTATAAAAAAATTTTGTACTATTAAAACACTTCTAACTTAATCGATTTTATTTTATACTAGCTTTCCACCCGCTGTTTTGCTTGAGTGGACGTAGGATGTATTCCTTGTGTATATATTACTTTTATATTGAACGATCATGCTATGAAACTCTTTTTTGCTTTGCAGTATTCTTCGTGATTTCCATCTCACTCACAATTTTGATTCTAATCTCAGCTCCACACTTAGTTGCGACCACGGTCCCATTTTCAATTTCGGTCCCGGTTCTGGTTCTCGATTTTACTCCCAGTCCCGCTTTCGAATTCGATATCGCTACCGGTCTCGGTTTCGATTTGTACGAAGCCAGAGTAAATTCCAGTATTAAAATAAAACATAGATTATATTACTCAAGGATTGTATAGCTTTTTAATGATATAATTTTTAGAGTCGATGTACTAGTTCTGTATAATAGTGCAAATATGGATGAAGTCGAAAAGAATGCTAAAGTAGGTTGCATAAAAACCTTCTCCTTGAAACAAACTTCTGTGTGCCAAACTTGACTAAGGTAGACCAATTTCCCATTCCTCCTCTGTCATCTCACTCTTCCACCCACCACCCCCTTGCTTCTATATCAGCCCACTCCCATTCTATCAGGCACCCTATTCCTACACAAAAGACCGGCAATACACTGGTAACTTTTCTAGCGTTTCGAGTATCCATGACCTGGGGTGACCACCTGCTTTTTCATAGCTTGCTTGCTAATTTTTGCTATATATAAAAATCGGTATTGGATTTAGCGACCTCATATATATATAAACATCCATTTCTATGTATACAGATTAGATGGTGCACTAAAAGCTAGAATATAATAAATTTTACAAAAGTTAATACTAGGCTTATTGTCTGCTGATAAAATGACGTCCTCAAGCATCACAAAATATATCCGTTTAAGTTTCCGAATGCAATAAGAAAGAAATTGGAAGGATTAATCGCGCTTTCTTAAAAATTGAGAAGTTTCTTTTATTTTTGCACGCTTGAAGTATTTCGGTATTGGTTACGTTACAACGAGATCAAATATAGATATAGAATTTTTTTTTTCTATAATGAAAACTTTTTTCATAACTATTCAACAGATTTTAATGGTACTTTTTAAATCCTAAAAGAGGTGTTCTGCGATTGCTCACGTTTAAACGATCAATTATGATGAAATAAAAAAAATCTTAAACAGACGACATTTTCAACTGACAGCCATGTGAACGAAAACATCACAACCTCTTTACATAATATACATATCTAACATACATATCGAGATATAAACCGTGTCATGATACGGTTCAGTAACAGATTACGAGTTTCAATAACAATTACGAAACGTTTAGAATTCAATTAAAAAAAAATAAGGTTTTCTTTCAAATACATTCTTTTACACTCCCCTTTTCAATTCTTAACAGCCAAGAACAAAGTCTACACTAGAGTCTACACTTAACTGTGTATACTTGTTCAGCATTCCATAAAAATATCCAAGCCAAAACAAAAAAAAAATATTTCGGCGTGACAGTTATTTCAACTACTTGCACCTTCATCGCGCTTACTTGTTAAGATAATATTGATGTATTACTCGACCGCCATTTTAGAGAGGCGCAAATAACGAAAGTGGGTCTGTGTGTCGTGCTAGGAATGATCGCGCACTCACCAGCCGACGGCCGCTCGTAGCTGGTCGCCAACCTGGTTACGGCTTGTTCCGATGACGGTCATTAAATTTCTTGGAAATGCTTATATTTCTAAAAAATATCGAAGTTTTCATTAGATCGCCACAACAAGAATGCGATACTGTACAACTCCATACAAATGGTTGCCAATAAAAATATTAGGTCTAATATTTAACGAATCCAAAAACCAGTCCCGCATCAGTTCCCTCTCCCAATTGTAAACTAGTTCCGATTCCGGTTTTAATCTCGGTTCCGCTCTCGAATTCGATCCCTGACCTGGTAAAGCCTTTTACCATCCCGAATTCGAACTGAATCCCAATACCGCCCCGATCTTGAACGTCATTTTTACGTCGAACCCAACTTAATTCTCATTGTTACCATCCTTACCCCCTTTACAATCACAGCCCCCTTACCGATCCACGGCATATAATAACATTAAACTTCATAGGAATACCTTCATTTTTATAGACTCCAACATCTATTAACAATATTTTTTTCTCGAGAATTCCTCACTCGTTATTCATGTCACACGCCTTTCCTCCTCCATACGACATTAGGTTACCTCTCTACCGCGTTTCAACACAATAATTTCATTATTCTACTCGTGGTTTGTTTTTCTTCTTCGCAAACAATATTCTGAATAAGTATAGGGAGATTCTATGCTTTTCCCTAGACTTTAAAGTATCGCTATACTAAATTGAATCAAAACTCATTCGACGGTTTGTCCTGAGCTCGTGCGATAAACAACCAGAGCAATTTATAAAATTAATAAACTTTTAATCCTTTAGAGCCGTTTATTGTAATTGTTTATGTAAATCCTTACTTCGAACCTGTCCTATCAGTTTAAAAATGCTGATGTACACCTATTTTTTTTTAATTAGTATTTGAAACCGCCACGAAAGTTTAATAGGAACATTATTATCCTACACATATCTAAATGAAATCTTCCTCACGTAAATAATTTGCCCCTAATTTTACCTTTCAAAGCAAACATTATCCAACATTTTTAATATTCTCCTAAGTCCTAAACAAGATCGCCTAACAAAGGGATACCATGTTGATATCCATTGTCAGTTCGGTGTAAAAACAAAACTTTCACACACGCTCATGCGCAGCAAGAGTTAACCTGACGTTGACAAACGTCATTAACAATCAAATATATGCTCCCTAGAATGCATATATGTATTAAAAATAACAACAATTACTACAACTTATGCAAATGTGTTTGAAACCGCCAGCGAAAACGTTTAATAACATATAAAATTGAAGGTTAATGGATAAATTTACACGGTTGAAATTTCAATGCACGTTTGAAAATTTTCCTAATTTTTTTACATAGTAACGTAACCAAATAACATATGCAATACACCTGTATTTGTATTTAAAGAAGATCCAAGTATTGATCAATATGAATCTATGAGTGACTCATGTCCTGATATGGGACATTACGTAAGGATATAAAAATCACTATACATGATGTCGCAAGTCTCAAACAATGGGCGCAAAATGGCTGTATAATGGAAATAAATAGGAATTTTTATTTTTAATAAAAATCATTCTAAAATTATGGGTTTTTAACCGTTATGTTTATAAGTAACGAGACAGTAAGCGACGCCGTATTAGGATCGCAGATCAGAATTGTAAGAAATAAATTAAACGATGCCGGGAACTACTGCTCTATTTTATTAACACAATAAAGTTATAGAAACCAAGTCATTGTAGACTCGATGTGGGCACAATAATTACCAAAATACGTACACATATCAATTATTGCAACAAAGTGCGTCGAAATGATATCAACATTGTAACGACAACATTTGCTCAATATTTTCAATTTTTATTCGCATTACTTTTCAATAATTTAGATTTTGTAATTTTAAAAATTTTATTGAATCATTTTGTTCCGATAAGTATTTTTTTGCATTTCATTTTTATCATAGTATTCATCTCACTTTTATCATTTAATCTGAATTTGTCAATTTTGTCGCATTTATACCATATTTTTTTTTCAATTAATGCCCTCGACGACATCTATGAAATAATAATTCAAATAATTTTAATTACTATTAGAAATAAACAAAGTTTTTTCGAATGGCTCCGAAATCCAGTTCACACTTAACAGGAAGTTGTGGTGACACATATGACCTGTGTATTATAAGCGAAAAATCGATATTAAGGAACAAAATAAAATAAACAAAAACTGGTAAATAAATAAATTAAACATATGACTTAACAAATAATTGAAATGTAACGATTATACTTAAAGATATCGTATTTCAAAGATGTAATGGAAGTTATTACTTAATTAAAAAATGTTAGGCAATCAATATTCCTATTTCTTGTTTATGAGTCTCTGGTGAATTATAGATATTTGATTTTAAATATGACTCTCGTTTCTTTTATTACGTTTTTCTACCGTCTTATCTTACCTTAACCTTTATAATTCTTGTTTCTTGTCTGCCACTCTAACACCTTGTCGGATAATAAAATAGTGTACTATTTATTATAATACATTATAATCCTTTCATCATATTCTCTTCCTAATTATAGTTATATTATTTGTATGTGACCTTTTTAAACTTACACAGTATGAATATTGAATCTTCTATTATATATACATAATTATAAATAAACGATCTTGCATATTGATCGTATATCATGATATTTTTTAAATCAACCGATTATTGATTATATAACTTTTTATGACATCTCAACTTAATTATACTACTATACGATTTAATACTACTATACAATTATTCATATAGTTGTTATTAAATATTTATTAACAACATTGGTTCATATTCAATGAGAATAAAGCTGTCTCGACTATATAGTTTTATATTTCTTTAATCTTTTTTTTTTATGTGCATTATACACTTATTGTTCTTTGGTCACGCGCTCGCACGAATACCGTACTAAGGTTTGTTTTTATTTTTAATCTTAATTTCGACTTGAGTCCGTGTTTAAATCCCTATCCTATTATGAATCACCAAAATGTACGCAGCTTGTGATTGAGTAAGCTGATTATTATAAATAAAGGCATAGCCACTACTCGAACTGTCTTTCTAAAAAATTCATCACATCAAATTACTTCACCTAGACATTCCTATTAATTTTGAAATCGTAGAGTGACAATTCAGTTAAATTATTTTTAAATATAAAAATGGCAGGTTAGAGTTTAATGTAATTATCTCGTGTATGTTGTGTCTCCAAATAATGACGAATCGATATCGTTTTTTATCGTTCTTACGGTTAATTTGTTTAATTTATTGCGTACACTTAATTGGAACTACGCAGTGTAACGACCCCGGCGAAAAAGTTCATCGGTCAAGTGCCGAGCTGCATGACTATTTTTAGGATCGATAACGAAATCGACTGCGACTATTGCTCGCGTTCGATTATGTAGACCGGCCGACCTTAGCCACCACTCTGCCGGCCTGAACTTTATCTCCGGCTAGCTTAAGATATTTCTTGAGTATCGTTTTGAGCCAACTGGCCCGGCAGGCGTTGTTCCGATCTTTCCGGTAGGTGACGCGACGAGTTTGATTCGAGGATACACGAGGAGACTGGAAAATGGCTGTGTTAATAATAAACGGAAAATCGCAATTCGTTTAAATGGATAAAATGAATTGCTCAATATTGAAAATTGACGCGGGTGATGACAATTCGAAATTAAAATCCGTAATCAGATTTTGCCAAATTTAAAAGTTAGACCTGTATATAAAAAAATTAACATAAGTGGTGTTTGCACAAGGAAGGTGGCAATTTACAAAAATTGTAGAAATACTTCATAAACAGCTACTTTTGTGTTTGTTTCATGTGACTTTGCGTGCAAAGGAATCGACTCTTAAGGCATTTTTTGTTTTCTATTCTCAATGCGAAACGGATGAATTTAATATTATACTTAAAAAAAAAACATGACGCGAATCGCAGAAAATTGTTTCAGAAAGCAAATTATGGTACAATCGGATGGACATTTATTACTGAGAATAAGATACACTAACAGTCCCTAACCATAACTTTTCCCAAAAATATTTTTGGAATACCCTATATTTTATCCGATGTAACATTATAATATAATTATAATAACCGGCCAAGATGGAAGTCAGACTTCTGCATCTAGAGTTCTGTACCATCACCGCCTGTATCGCCAATAAAAAAAAATTAATACATTATGAATCACTTGCGACACCCTACATTGGAGTGAGCACAAAAAACTTATCCTTGAATTAAATGTATGGGAAGAACAAACTCCTAAACTCCATTTTTTTATATAATTTCATTTCAAAATTACATGTCGGTTGACATAATGCCTATAAAATTTCATATGAGTCTATAAAAAATAGTGAAGACGTTGCCTACAATCAATTTTTTTGTAAATATAATATTTTACACGACGCATTTATACACATACATTTCACACAGAACACACATAACATTTTTTTTATTATCCTATTACTATTATAAATTCATGCCTATGTCTCAGAAGGCTAGACAGAGACTACAGATTTGCCTAATCGAATTTTAACGCACCCTATACATAAGGAATGCAAGTTTGAGGACACACAGATTTACGCTAGTGGATGTTTTTTTCTAATTCATCTGGAAATTGCAATATAATCATTTGCATTATCCAATTATATCGTTCGATAATAACTTTGTATATTGCTTTCAAAAATTTTGAGATTTTTTGGAACTTAAATAATTCCTTTTGATAGATACTTAGGTATTTTTAGAAATAATAATAACTCTTACCTGGGTAACTTAGCTTTGCTCGCCATTTTACAGTTTGCCATTGAAACATAATAACATTACGCGGGAAAAATTGGCGATGTTAATGTCTAACAATAAATAGATAGATTCCAAAATATTTAAATAAGTATTTTATTTAAATAATGCCATTCATATCATGCAGTGTCATTTGCCATTATTGAGAACAAAAACATAGCAACAATATAATTGCATTAATAGAAAGACACCCATGTAGATTAACGTGAAAATGAAACCCTTATTAAAATAAAAATTTCCATCCCAATCGTTAGAGCCGTAGATACGCGAGATCGTCGTATACAAGAATTGTTTGTTTAATAGGATTTAGCCCATTTTGTAATGACGATCACGTAAGTCCTGAGCTTACGAAAAAATCGAATTTCGTCCTAGACCATCAATGAACACGTTAAAATTATACACGATCCTCTAAGTCTTAGAGGATCGTGTATAATTTTAACGTGTTCATTCAAAGAGATGTTTAGTTGAGAAGTAGAAGGGAAGACCTTGCAGTCCAAGGGGAAGGATCTTCTCTCGGAACTCCGCATGGCGCGGCAACCGATGGTATGCCGACCGCACAGTATCGACTTCTACAATATTTTTGCGATATCGGACGACATTTTTTTTTTGCCAAATTGGGCTAGCCGCCTTAGTGCATCAACACCCGAGAATGTGGGCCTCGCCACAGAACGTCTCGGGTACAGTTAGCGTTTTGACGGGCCAAAACCGAACACCGGCAGGCGTGCACCGTTAGGCGAAAGTAATCTCACAGCTACTCAACCGACTACGCGCACAAAACGTAGTCGTACTGTGTATCCGGGTCTACTTTGTGTCTATGGTCGTGACGTAACAAAAGCTTAAGACATATCTCAACACCTTTATCGTTTGAAAAATATTGTGAAACCTTTAATTTTCAGTTATTTTTATATCTACATTTTTTGCCATTTTACTCTTGATGATTTGTAATAAATCAATAAATCTTTAAGTGCGTTATTTTTTAAATACTTTTCCCATAAATTATAACTATGAATAAATATGCACGATACATAAAATACATGGTGGATTTGGTTAGATGTTATATTTTGTAATAGATTAACGATAAGCGATTATAATTAAATTTTAAAATGTTTTACAATTCAATAATAATTTATCGAACATTATTATTAATACGTTGAAAATCGAGGAATATTCATTTTTTTATTTCTTAATCATAAACTTTCAATAAAATCTATTCAATCGATATTTTAGTTTTAAATCTATGATTGGTTGGACTACCTAATTGTTCGTGAGTTTGTCGCAAATCATATAAATCTAGGTCATACTTTACACTCTAGACTGAGATAGTCACGTACATGCTACCACTGCGTGCAAAGGTTATCTTGAACGATATGAAATTCCTCAGTAATTTGCAATGTATTCGCAAAATAATTCTTGTTTTAACAGTGCCAGATCCAATTTTTGGCAAATTCACAGTCCATAAACTACAACAAACAAAAACTAATGTACACCGTAAAAGAAGATGAGCAACTGACCACACCTTTTTCAAGGTAGTTACGGCAATGAGATAAGTGTAAAAAATATTACAAATAAAAAATTCGACATGTATAAATTACCATGTGGTAGAAAACTCGATTTTTATTTACTTTTACTTATGATAAATAGTAAATAAATAATAAAATCCAAAATATATAAGACTGACATGTAAGACTGTAGCCGGTACACATTTTGTGACAAAATAGATGGTAAAAAGGGACACAGACTTTTCAAAATACAGCGCTTTAGTTTTATTGTAACAATCAGGCATATAGTAATATTATACATACAAAACACGCAGATGTTAAAAATTTCATCTAAGATATTTTGTTTTCCTAGATATGGAGAAAATCAGCACGTAAAAATTGAATCGAGCATAACTTTATACGAATCAAAATAATTGTACACCAACAATTTGAAACGGTTCAGTAATTAAACATGCGTTTCTACAGCTTTCGCGAAAGCCCCTCGAGCTCGCGAAAGCCCGCCTAAATTAGTATTAAACAAAACCACGCTTGTCTCGACCGGCGTTATAGCTTTCACTAAGCTTGAAACTGAAGCTTTCTACGTGCCATATCCGCAATAAATAGAACAGGCCGAAAGCATAGCAAGCTGTGAGCATTGCAATATACATTTAAAAAAAAAATCATTGATCGCAAATGAATAAGAAGAATTAAGTTTTTGACGTGACAACGTCTTAAATTAGGTTGCGGCTGGGAGTCACTTTGAAAGTGTAACGCTCGGTAACGTAACGATGAGTCACCGAACGAGAGAGGCCCGCCGAATGCCTTGCGTCTCTCCACTCAACTATGATCGGTCTGCCGCGCGCAGCACTAGAGAATTAGTGCATAGCTTGCAAATGTATTGCAAGTTATTGTATGTATATTTGTATATAAATACGTATGTATGTGTAAAAAAATAAAATTTTGTTAATATGAAATTCAGTGCGAGATTCTTTGTATAAATTAATGTTTTAAATATAATTCTTTGTATAAATAAATGTTTTAAATTGTTACTATTATTTCATCCTTCTTCCTACTATACGAATGAATATTCACATTAAAATGATTTTACCATTCAAAGTCGTTGTCACGTAAAACTTTCGCCCGTATACCGACTTTACAGGCAACCAAATTTTTATTAGTAGATATAGGAATTATCATTAAATTAAGATTAAATCTTTAACAAAAAATTAAAAAGCTTAAAGTAAAGAATATTAAGTTTTACACCAAACGTTATGAGACGAAATTTTTAACTTCGCATTCTTCTAGTTTTTAACAAACCAACACAAATGACATTTTTTAATGATCTGAATAGTGTCGTAAATAGATTCCATTTCTAGCATAAAGATGGAACAGTAAGAAAAATAAAAAGCATTATAATATTAAATCAAAAGGAACCCTAATGAAATTACGTTGTTGTCCATCTATCCATCTCTCTACCTCTCTACATGTCAAAACACTTTTTCTCACATAAGCACGGACGTATTGAAATATCAAATCCTCAAGTTTAGGCTCCCTAGCGAGTTGAAAAACGATCAAGCTTCTACGTCAACGCAACAAAAAAGTACGACTATTTTTGTCGTAAATTTTGACATGCAAACAAATCAAAATCTATGAGGTTTTGATTTATTTACATTGAATAGGGATCATGAAATATAACGAGTAGCAAGATCTGGCAGAATAAGTAAAGGAAAAAATCTGAATATCGTTAATTTACATCATTTTGTACGATTGCAAACTGACATTTGCTATTAAAATATGAACCGTGATGTAAACCCGTGTATGAAAAAACATTTATTTTTATTTTTTGCTATAAAGAAATTGAGATTTCCAATAATTCTGATATTTAAAAAATATACCTGATTATATTTTATTTCTTTGAAAATAACTGTTTGGAATTATCGGGATCGATATCTCGCCTGTATCGGCATCGAAAATAGGTGAAGTTAAAATCGTCGAAAGTCTTGACGATGAAATATCTACATATGTAGTTTATACGGAACCCTCAGGATACGAGTCCTATTCGCCATACACTGCTATTTGTACTTGTCCGACGTTTTTAACCTACAGCGTCGTACTACATTATACTTCAGCCAGATATATTTAATTACAAAACACAGCATATGAGAAAATATATAATTCTGCATTCTATAATTTCTAATGTTCCTAACATGGATATATAAGAAAGAGTCTTTTTTATACATCAATGGTTCCTTCCCACTCTGTTCCACAGTAATTTATTTTATAATTCGTGTTATATCCTATAGAGAAGTATTTCTAGTAAGAAAATGGCTCGCTGTTTCTCTATTTGCGTCATACGTAACGATGCAACCAATAACAGTCAACTATAAATGATAGCTGTCCAATCAGCGCGGGGTTGATGACCTGCAGCGTGCATTCGCAACTCCCGTGCATAGAGTTAAATTGCGCTAAGTGCATCCATGTTTACTTAAATATTGAGCATACATCTATGTTTGCGTTCATAAATAGCGGTTATGTATTTTTAACATTAATTGGTACTTATTGTTTTCTAAAATCTTTTGTATAGAGATATTATTTTAAAATATACAAATATTATATAGTTTCGAAATACGTTATCATTTCTAGTATAACTTTAATTGTTTCCTGTCACTAATATAGCAAACAATATTAAAGCACTAACTGTTGGTCAATTCGCATGTTATTACAGCAAAAGGTTTTAATAGCAAGTTACGTAAAAATACACTAAAATGTCTACCTAACTCGATTTTATAAAGTTCGTGGTGATATGCTCTATAATTATGCGTGATTTGCATGTTTTCACTCAAAAACGAAAAATTACCATTTTACAATATTTTACAATTTTAAAACCTGCGATTTAGATGAGTCAAGACTATTTTATTACATCTTTGACCGTTTCCAATAACATGACACTTATATAGCTTTCTGTTTATCAGTAAAGTGCCCTCTAGAGATAGTTCTCGGTTTAACCGGTATAACCCGATACAGTCGGATTCTAAAGTGACTCGGAATTGCTATGAATGAATGTTATACGACGTAATTTAGTGACCCTTATCATCTCCTCGTCACCCTTGAGGCCGACGGTTTTTGCGACTTAGTTGATATTATACCAGTACATTTTAATTAACAACGAGAACGGAACAGTGTTCGAGTTAACGTAGAGTATTTAAAATTAGTCATATGACTAAAGATTTAAAATAAGTCAACTTTTATACAGCACTCTTATTTCATATAGAAAATTTTACTATCTTTGAATTAAAATTTACAGCGTCACTTGATTACCTAGGTACGATTTGAACCACCCCATACCATCAAATGGGGTTTGCACAAATTAACGCAAATCCAGGCGTCTACTCAGGATAAGATCAAATATCCCACCAAACCTACAAAGCAAAGCGAATGAATGTTGAAGTTTCTCTATTCACCTCAGCTTCTAGATGAACAAGAAAACTATTGTATTCTTCATCGAAAGTATCGGTTTCTTAATCAACCGAGAAGATATTTGTCTTGAAAAAAGGCGGTGACAATTATCCAATCGATCTATCTCTGTGTAAAAGGCAAACAAAAGGCTACCAATAAATCTATTATCTAACCACCAAAGGCGAGATGACCACCTTAAAACCGCGCAGAAATCGGGGTGGAAATCCAAACAGTCAAGTTATGTATCGTAGTAGAATATCTGACGTATGTACGAAGACAATAATGGCAAAGATATGGTATAGATGCGAATACAAATCAATGAATATTTCGCACCCGCATGTACCAGTCGCACGACCTCTGATCCCACTAGATGCACTGATTAGAGGATCACTTTCATGCGTTTGCCACGACCGATAATGGCTTATGATGAACAGCTTCATGCATATAGGAAGCACTTAACTAACACAATTACTGGTTTTTATTTCTAGCATTTAATAACATTTTCCTTGACGCTTTTTAAACATTTTTAACATACCTACAATAGAATATTTTTTTATTGTCTAAATCTCAATATAAATTTAAAAGACAATTTTTTTTATTTTGTCCTATATTAGTTTTTAGTTTAACCAAACGTTTGCATAAACCATGTAGATAACTACTCCGGAGAAATTAAATAAAGAAATTCTAATCGTTGTTGTATTTAGCGTCAGTTCTAGAATTTTGAGATAAATAATTAAATTGTTGCTACGTCGTTCTTACTCAACAACAAATAACACTACATGATATAGACTACAGATGGCAACGTTTGTAAATAAAATGTTATAGTGTATTTTTAGTAAAGCTCAGTTAGATAAATACTGTAAACAATTCTTTTTGCATTAAATATATTTCAATATACTGAGCCGTTATTATAAAGCCACGTCAACAACGTCACGAACTCGGAATAGTAATTATTGCGTTATGTATTTGCAAACAACACTGACAATTTAATTATGCAGTTTATGGTACAAAGGTAAAACGTGATGGAATATATTATGCATTTTCATAGTTACAACAACATTAATAGTTGCTTAATATCGTTCTGAATCTAAGAACGCGGAAAATCGATATGTATTCATCGAACGTTATGTGAAAAAAAATACAAAAAACGATAGTTCATTCTTCAAAGAAAAACATTTAATAGGAGTCGAAGTAATTTAAAATAATTAATTACTATTTAA
Organism: Eumeta japonica; assembly: GCA_005406025.1. Taxonomy (NCBI): domain Eukaryota; kingdom Metazoa; phylum Arthropoda; class Insecta; order Lepidoptera; family Psychidae; genus Eumeta; species Eumeta japonica. The sequence goes on from BGZK01001338.1 coordinate 29,042, forward strand.
ATGCAATTAATTATAATTTATATAAGTATATAAAACCTATTGCTAATGAATATACATACAATAATTGCAAATTACAATACATTACTCGATCAAATAATTAAATTTCATTAGTCGCATTGCCACCAATAAATTTATAACATATTATTATTTACATTTTTAAATATAACTTCATCTATGTATAATGTTCCGCCCGCCCTATCCCACTCTCGACTCTGGTAGCAGTCTATCAATTCTGATCTCTCGATTTATTTTATTACATAGGTATTTATTTTTGTACAAGTATTTTATTTTATTGTATAGGTATTGTATACTATATAAAATTATTCCATAAGAATGCATTTATATACACGAAAAACATATGTAGAAGTATCTACATGTTTTTTCCGTATTTTTATATGGATATAAATAACCATAAAAGAAATAAGTCAGTGCAGTAGCCCTAAATTATTTTATTGTGAAAAGATCCCGTTCTCGCTTTTCATCCCGACTATGTTCATACGATAGGAGACGCTAACAAAAACTGGAGTTAAGCAAAACCTATTCACATAAGTTATTTTCACGCTAAAGAAATAAACTACTGTCAATGCAATATAGTGATAAAATTAAAAAAAATACGTTCACATTTTATTCAATATTGTTAATTGCAGTTTTTATCGTAAATCTTCAGTTTATTATAGAGAATTTCTAATATTGTCACGGACTTTTTTTTTATCTATTTGGGAGAAACTATTCCTCTATACATCACATCTAGACAGTTGAGATGATACAAGCTGTTCAACCCAAGAAAGCTTTCAAAGGACTACAATGCTAACATATTGATTCGTTTCTTTCTTCATTTTTACTGACCATTTTCTAAAATTTTAATTTGCCTCTTCTACAGATTTCGCTTCGTTTGAATGTTCTCAGTTTTAGGTATTACGAGAAGGCTCTCGAGCAGAAGGACTCAAAAAAGGAGTCAATTTTTAGACATTCATAACTGGAAACATTATGTTGTGCGTCACGAAAATTTATCAGTCATCTTGTCTTTCTCTTAAATAAGGCAGGATACTGAAAAATACTTTTGTCTACTTCATGTGCCGCTAATCAGCATTTTCTTATGACTATATACTAGCTTGTCATATGGTATTTGATGAAAAAATCTACCGTTCCCTTCAAGTTGCTAGTTAGCATGCGTACACTCTCTTAAATACGGGTCGTGCGAATGTACATAGCACATAATAGCAAAAAATAGAAACAGAAGACGTCTTACACATTTAACTTTTAATTTATATCTCCCTTATAACATATCAACTCCCGAGACTTGTCTATTCCTCTATAACACATCGATATCCCTCACAAAACCACCTGGAATTTCACCGTGGTAACGACAAAACGTCTTTTTCACAGAGGCTCGCCCGAAATATCAGTACCTGCCCGTGATGCCTGGCTACGTGCCGGTCTACATACGCAACGGCGACACGCCGCTAGAGGAGATCAATCCGGAGCTCGCTGAGGCCTTCCACGCGCTGCCCGCCGGCCGCAGCGCCGGGAAACTCCTGGAAGCGGCGCCGGAAGTAGCGGAGAACGCTCACGCGCCCGCCGCACCGGAAGTGCCTGAATTGGACGCTCGCGGCAATTTCCAGGATATTCCGTATCAAGTGGACGAGCAAAGTAAACGCTACCACGAAAAAAAGCAAAAGAAAGTGGTCCTCGACCTGCCTGCGGAAGATAGCTAAATAGAGACAGCTGAACTTCCGCTGAACCGCGGAAGTTAACAAAAAAACTAATACTTTTTTTAATGTATACTTAATATTTTTAAGGACTTTAAAATCTTCATGTAGTGCATATTTTTTATTTATTAAACTATGCACTTAGATCGAATTGCAATCAGTGATATTATTAGACTAAGTAAATGATGTATATTCATAAAATAAATTATTTTTAAAGTATGTCTTTATTTCATTGCTTTTATTCTACAAACAAGCATGCGTACCTACAGTTTATACTACGTAATTTTATCAAAAGAGACATACGAAACTTAACTTGCAACCACTCTTATTCAGAATAAAGAAAGTGGTGCCTAATATTTATCTATGACGTAAACTATATTCCTGATAAATTGAATTTCAATTGTCTCTCTAAGTGAAGCGTAAAACCGCCTAAACAAGAAAATTCATCTTCATTTTCCTAATAAGTAATATCTAAATTAGTCTTAATATGTGTGTAATAAAAACTAAGCTTTTCTATTATCAGACTATTTCTATAATCCACTATCAAAACTCGATTTTGCATTAATTAGATGCAACATAAAAAGTCTGATATTGATATTGAAATTTAAAAATAACTACCCTTATTATTAGACACTGCGAATAAATTCTATGATCTTCACACATTTCCACGGATTTTTATGCAATCTTTAATGTAGAGTTTGGATATTTTTTAAGATAATTCCAGAAATATTTTGAAAACTTGCATTCGTTTCGAAATTCCTGAGACCGATGTCACACCAGTATCGGTATGGAAAATAGTCACAAATCATCGAGACTCTTGATAGACGAAATATCTACATACGTTATTAAGTTTATACAGATCCCTCAGTATGCGAGTCCTATTCGCTCTTCTTCGGTCATTACTTTTTGTTTTTTACTTTCATAACTCATAACGCTCAGTGATGCGAATGAATGATCGTTAGTCTATGTATAAAATATGTAATCTACGTCAAAATGGGGTTATTTACCTCTAGTAAATATATTAGTTAAATATGAAAATCAACTAAAATTATATGGTAATTAAAATCGATTAAAGAACTTACAATTTTTTTATTTATACTTCACATTTGTGAAATGAAAGACCTTTAAATAATTAAACGAAAGAAATATCGATGTCTTAGTACCGAATTGATTTTACAATGGGGTAGTAATAAGATAGCTTCCAATATAATTTCCAATGAACGAATTAACATTCCAAAGGGCTTATAAACAGCACTCTTTACCACTCCTGTACGCCGTGTAGTCACATTAAAGGGTTACCATTTATAAGTTAATCTTATTTATAAGCTATTTCTATTACACGAGAAACTATTGTGCTTAAAAAAAAAGTGCAGCAGAAAAATATTTAGTTAATTCATATAGGTTGCAATTAGAACCGACTAATAATGATTCTTATTGGATTAAAAAACATCTTCGGTCATTCCGAATAACAAGCGATATACCTGTGGTCATACCGTTGATGATTTAATGTTATATAAACTTTATTTCAGTATTTTTGTAATTATAACTCTTGTAATTATATAAAAAATACTCATAAAATATTTATAGATAACAATCTTTATTGCATAATTTCGTTACGATGCGAATTTCACTGAAAGGTATAAGACTTTACTGGGCTACGCTTAGGTGCTTTTTATCGCGAAAAATAAAACATTGTAGAAGAATTATAAAGACATGTACTCTTTCTCCATCTCGTCTTTATGCAATGGTGCATAGCCGTCTGCATCCCCATTACTGTACAGTTGTACATAGGCTTGTACACAGACTCCGGACCATGGAAACTATTTCCCACGCTTATACTATATTCTTAATCTACTAAATATACACAAAGAAAGGGAGAAAGAGAGAGATAGAAACATTGAAATCTATAGCACATTATTTTATATTGAATCGAACAATTTCCCTCTTTAGTAAAATGTTAACTTTAAGTAATAAAAAAAATTTCGATCACTTCTACTCTCTTTTTTTCTCTCTGTTAACCATCTCCATAGTGTATTCATATCATTTTCTTAAAAATTATCTAGAATACTAATACAGGTAAATAGTAGAAATGCTAGAATAAATTACTACCGGCAGATACTGACAGCACTGAATCTAACTGTCAAGCGGTCGGTAACAGCCTGTGATCATAGTTTAGCTGTCACTATTACTTAGGCTGTTAATGTTGCTGTCAAATCAAATTTTGCCAAACAAACTGTGGTGTTTTACGAATCTCTATAGAATTTTATTTTAAATAGAAATTTATCTTCATAGACGTTGAAGTTTAAAATTTTATGTAATGTTGTAAGATAAAATTGAAATAGACGTATTAAAATGTCGGGACAAGGGCACCAGTTTCCCACGAATTTCCCGGCAAATGCTGCTGGAATGAGAACAGGTTTCGGCGGTGGCCCTATGGGCAACCAGATTCAAGGGATACCTAACCAACTTGCTGGTAAAGATAGTATATTAAATTTAAACCGACGGGACTTGAATTAATATTCAGTATAACTCATTCCAAAAAACATGGAAATTAGAAGAAATGCATGGCATGGAGATTGTTCCATAAAGCATAAATACAAATACAAGCAGTTGTTATGTGCCCACTGGGTGTAGATTAATGTTTAGAAGTGATTATTTGATACTCAGAGTTAATTCAATTAATATGTTTCTAGTACTGTTGAATGAATTCGAAATTTATTCATACAATCTTATTCCAACACAATCGAGCTCTATGCGAAATTTCTTTAGAATCTGTTGTCACTTGAGCATGATTGTGACAAAACATTTAGACAAATTTTCACATTTATAAAAATATATATTTTGAACTTAGCTATAATAACAATCACAAATCTTAAACCAAAAATTTACATGTAAAGATGTCAAATCATTTTAATCATTTTACTCATCTTATATATATATTAATATGACAATAATGTCTACTTTTTAAACAGATTAATGAAGTTAGGGATAAAATCATAGCACATTAAAAGAAAAAATATTATTGTATGTGAAAACTAAGTAGATAAATATATATATATATATTCATTAATCTGTTTAAAAAGTAGACATTATTGTCATATTAATAATTTAAAAAATTTACTATACTATGCTAAATACCTACTTCATTTATTGTTTTATACACATTGCAGGTGTAATGGGTGGTCCAATGGGCAATGCCAATGCTATGGTCGGAATGGGAAACCAAATGGTCCCTCCTTATGGGGCAACTATGCAAAATCAAATGAGCAACATGGGAATGGGCCCACAGGTAAACTGCAATTGATGACTTTGTACTCTTCTCTCTTTTCTTCTCCTTTAAATTTTGAAAATATTAGTATAAAATTCAGACATAATTATGACATGTCTTGAAGAAATGCAGATACACTAGAGCAGGCTGAAAAGTGATCTTTTAACCATTAAACGAGGGCTGCTATTTATGTATTCGGAAATGGCCACATATAGAACAAAATTTAAAATTTTATTATAACATTTAAAAATAGAATGCCTTAGTTGTAGAATGCAGTTTTTTTCATGTAATGTCAATTGTTTTACCATTGTGGCGTCATTTTGAAAATGTGTGTCTTTATAGCCATGGATTTAATTCGTGAAAATTTTCATGTGATGATTTATTGAGATTTTCGACGTCGGCTTACTCAAAAATAGTGCATCGATCAATGCACTTTGACTTTTGGGGATGAAGTAACATTGAAAACTACTGACTATCACAGGTTTAGTTAGTTTAATTGTGGGTGATACATGCTCACAGACGAATTTAAAGGTCGCCCTGAATCAGTTATTGTATTACAAAATATTTATGCAGTGCGGGAACTAATAATGCAAGATCGTCATGTTACGTATTGTAAGATAAAGACATCCCTGTAATATCTTATGTATGACGAGCATACATAAGATATTACATGAAAATTTGGCTGTAAAAAAACTTGTTTGCAATGGATTCCACACAACTTGAGCATTGATCAAAATCAGGCCTGTGTCGAACGGTGGAAAAAAAAATGATAAATAAATACAATCATGGTGCAACAAAAGCTATTTATAATATCTATTTAGATGAGTAATCTTGAATTTATTTATGTGACCCGGAAACTAAACAACAGTCAATGGTGTGATTATTCCAAAATGAGGTGAACCCAACAAAAGTGATTCATGCCAAAAGCACTGAAGCAAATGGTTGTCTATTTGTTGTTATAAATGGACATGTGGTTACAGTACCACTAGAGAATTGTAAAATGATTAATTTGTAGTGGTACACGAGCATTTGTTTACCAAATTCTTTGAAGAAATTAGAAAGAACAACAAAAAATACAGAATCATTCATCATGATAATGCTAACTGTCACATGTTGCCCAAAATAACTCTGTTTTTGGAAGGTCAAAAGATCTAATTGATGGGTCATCCGTACAACCCGTATTTGGCAGCGTGAAGAATAAATTACATGGTCAACTTTTCTGAACCGCAAAGAGGCCATTAATACATTGAAAATGCATGTTTTGGAGATACCTCAATATGAATGGAAATAGTACTATAAAAATTGGTTTCAGCATATGCAAAAGTGCATTGATCATAGCAAATATTTTGAAAAGAAATAATACCATATTAAATAATGGATGTTTATATATGTTTGATATACTGGACACATAAATAACAGCCCTCATTATTTAGTATTAAAATTTTACTAGCTTTTATGGTCTTGTAAGCTTAATTTTTATTTTTATTTTTTTTGGGAGTACTAACATTACATACATACTGCTCAAGTAAATGAGCATGCTATGAATAAAAACGGGTGTGTAAAAATTGACCTTCACAATGCACAACCCAAACTTAGCACATTGTGATTGTTTTTTTTTTTTTGAGAGAGAAAAATGTTAAAAGGAACAAGGATTTTAACAAATGATGGAGCAGTTAATGAACATTTTGACAACAAACCATAGGAAAATTGAATGGCTTTTTAATCTAATAAGTGTTTTTTATCACAGGACTAAATTGATAAAAAAGATGCTCATGCTAATCTCTTTTTTTATAACTAAGTAGTTTATTTATATTTCCTCTGTATCATCAGCTTATTAACTTCTTGATGAATTTGTAAAGAACCTCACATAAACAATCTCTCTGAATGCTGTTAAGCATTGGTAATGTAAATCTTTGGCTACAGAGAGCTCACTATTTGCCAGATATAAGTAATACTTTATCTTGTAAATCAGATTATTTGTCGTAAGTTAACTGATAATTTTTATTAATGCTTAAATGTGTAGTTATTTACAAAGTGCAAAATAATTTGAATTGTAATTTCTAGCTTTTCTAGGATTGACTAAGAATGAAACCTGAAACTACAAAGTAATGTACTTTTTGTGCTATTAAAGGCAATAATTAATATCGATATTGTAGTAAATTCGCATTTAATTAAACTTAATTATATTAATTTAGCAGTGGTGGCTTAATACTTGTCTTTGAACCAAAAGGGAACAAATTTAATTTTATCCATAGGCAAATTTTCAACAAAAATACAATTTAAACACTCACTCTGTAGCTTAGAATGCATGTTAAATCATTGGTTCTGGAATATGTTTACCATATTCCAGAACCAATCAAATCAGGTTGACTAATGACTCAATGTTCATTAATCGACCCCAACCTCACTTGTCCAGTGTGAAGGGCCTCCCAAATTTTCAATGTGAAATGAGAGATTGCAGAAAAGTACATCTGAACAGTAAGATGATTGAAAAACTTGACACACAAACAACAAATCATTTACATACTACAAATATTTAACAATATGTTTTCACATGAATTTCACAGAGCATGGGTGTAGGTGTTGGAGTTGCAGTAGGTACGCCACAAAATACCGGCCTGGGTCCTCAGGCTGTTCCACAAACAGGTTGGTACATAATTAACTTTATTCAGATGAATAATAAGAATGTTGTGTTTATGAAATATGATGTAACAAATCAGTTGCCTTATCTATAGTGATTAATATATCTACTTAATACATGAATAAGAAATTTTTCCCACAAAAAAAATATTAAGCATAGAACCCAGAAGAAGGATCTCATGACCTTTATTATTTTTAAAAGGAAAATCAAAATATTTATGTTTAATAAATAATCAAATCAATCTATAGTAAATATAATAAAATAATTCAATTGGATGATTTTTTACCAAAATGTACAAAAATAAAGAATTATTTATTTAAACTGGAAAGAAATGAAAATGCAAATAATAGGTGTGATTCATATTTTTAACCACATGTTAAAATTTATTTGATACTTTGATTTCACTATACACCAGGGTAGCGACTGCAGAACAGTTATTTCTGACTCTCTGATGCCTTAAAATCTAACTTCCTGCACATACAATAGAAGTAAATCTTTTCTTAACCCAAAGTTAGGGAGTATGAGTAACATTTAATAAACAAAATGTTTTTTATAAATCATGTAACAAAGTAAGTATGAAACATACTTTCTACCCTCACAAGGAAAAATGCGGCATTGTGAAACCAAGATTTTAATATAGCCGAGCTAAGAATCATACACTTATTCCGGTGTAATAAGTAAAAATGATGCATCTGTTCAGAATTTCTTAAAATTTAAACAATTTTTATGGTATCTATACATTTCGCCTTAGAATAAAGAAAAGATGAAAAATTCTTGCATTTACATGATATATACAGTTTATGGGATATTGTTTATTACCTACCAATTTCAATTAAAATTCTCAGAGGTTACTAAAGACCATTCTCACTAAGTGTTCTCCAAGGCACAGAGCAACCGTCTTACTCTAACTGGAGTTGAGAACTAATTGTTTAGTTCACCTATGATTAGGATTACAATTCAATATCTTTACTCACCGTGTACTCTGGCCTAACAGCTCTAAGCATGTCATCCTTTGAATTAATCTGCATACCATACATATGCATACATTTACTATGAGCTAAATATTATAAAGCTTAGTTTTTGTAAAAACTCAATGTTCCACAATGATATAGTTTTATGAAGAATAATAGGCCTATGAGTAAACATTTTATTTATATTCAAGAGTTATAAATTTCCAAATATTTAAGATAATTAATTAACTTCAACTTTATTCAATTTAATCAATGATAAGAAAAATTAAAGTAAATAATATTATTGACAAATCATATTTGATATTAAATAATAATTTTAAAGCTATCTTGAATTTATTTCTAACCAGAAACCAAATTGTATTTATTATACCTAATCATACAAACAATATAATTAGAAATTCCTAATGTAATCATAAAACAAGTGATTCATAAGCCAAAACTCATTGTTAAGGTTCCTTATATCCAAATAAAAAAAAATGGAACCTTTATAGTATCTCCTTTGTGTCTATTTGTCTGTCTATCACAACTAATTTGTTCTATATATATTGGACTAATTAAGTAGAAAAAGTTGATACACATGTGAATGTCTGTGACTTAAACACATATTCAGTTTAAACAAATAAAAAAAATACATAAAAATTGACTATTCCTCACCCTACCTCTGAAATTACTGAGCCTAGAATTTTGAAAAAAAAATTGCAATTACAGGAAAACCCATAAGAAATCTATGCTCTTGAGATAATGGTAAATATTCCAATATTTTGCATGTAGATTTATATTTACAGTTGCTTTAGTTACATACAAATTTAGGTTACATTTAAAAATAAAACATGGTAGATTACATATTTATTCTATGGAACCGTCTCCACGTGGGTTCAACTCAAATTTGCTCTGGTTTCCTTTCAACATGACTGATGCAAAGCCATCATTCTACCCCGCTATAAAGGGAAAGGCTCATGGCAGGTTTACACAAATTTTGCCCTATAAGCCTCAGCGTTGTTGGAAAACTGTATGCGAAAATCATTATTGAAAAGGTTCTGAATGAAACTGAAAATAAGACCTGAGATGTACGAGCAGGATTTCAAAAAGCAATAGAGTGTATGGATCAAATTTTTTTTCTGCAAAACAATACAGAAAAACTTTTGGCCAAAGGCCAAAAAGCCTACTTTCATAGATTGGGGATAAGCTTATGATAGTGTGGAAAGGAATTATGTATGGAAATCTCTATCCATGTGGTGTGAATAGTGGATCGATACGAGCACTGCAATAACTATACACAAGCTCCAGTGTTTGCGTCTAAATAAATGGAGCATAGACTTATTATTATGACATCTGCAAGGGTGTCAGACAGGGATATATAGCTTCATAATTGCTGTTCATCCTATTCATGGATAGCTGTCTGTATAATTTAAAAGAATATGAGTGTGGACTAAGAATGGATGAGCTGTCTGTCAAATGCGAGATGGTAACGAAACAGGAGATGGTAACTAAAATGAATGATTCTGTTAAGAAAAGAGGTATGAAAGTAAACATCAGCAAGACCAAGATGTTCAAAAGAGGTGAAAGTGATATAAGCAAAGACTGAATGCGATATATATATATATATATATATATATATATATATATATATATATACAAGTGAAAAAGTTTGTATACTTAGCTAGTCTATTTACAAGTGATAGTAAACATGATACAGATATCGAAAGAAGAGCGAATGGAGCCTTGCTTGCTGATATGAATAGTAAATGTGTCTCACGACAAGCCAGTTTGGCTATTCATAATGGGGTCCTGATCCCTGTGCTTGTGTATCTTGGAATGGCAGAAGAAAAATTGAAAGTAGGATCAATATGTTGGAGATGCTATCTCTGCATTATATATGTGGAGTGTCTCAGAAAGATGATAGATAGAACAGCGATTTCAGAGAGCGGTGTGGTTTGAAGGAAGATGTAGTGACTAGAGTAGAAAGAGGTATATTGCGGTGGTTTGGCCATCTGGACAGGATGAATGAAAGTAGGCTGACAAAACAAATGTATAGAGTGAATGTGTGTAATGGAAAGGTTAGCAAGAGTCGACCTAGAAAATCCTATGCAGATCATATTGATAACATATTAAAAAAGGGCCAAATTTTAAGCATTCAAAACCAACGAGCTTGCATGAAAAGATTAATGGATATCAGCAAAGTAAGAGAGATATCCAAAGATTGTACCATGTGGAAATGTATAGTCTCTGCCTACCCTTCTGGGAAATAGGGCTTATATTATTATTATATTCTTTTAATATATAAATATACACAAATAAATTGGTGTTGTTTTGAAAATTTATTTAGTCTGTGTAGGCTTTAAGTACATAGTGTCTACTTTTAATAATATCAATTTTGTCTGTTGTATTTTCAATGCAATTTTAATATAGTTTTAAAGTATTTAAACTTTTAATCTTCAGGTACAATGGGCACCCCTGGCGCAGTCGCAGCCGCCGCCGCGCCGCCCGCGCCCTCTGCTCCGCCACAACCACCTCAAAACAAGGAATTCAACACTGCATCATTATGCAAGTATGAGCGTGTTTATAAGAATGCCTTTATATTGGAATTGCATTTTCTCCTATGGTTAATTATATAGTGACAAATAATTGACCGCTAGAATATGAACGCCATGAATTTCTAATGAGTCCCATATTGGCTGATAGATACTATAAAAACATATTAATATTGTTCCAACTACACCTAAAATATCTTTACAAACAGCAGATACTAAAACAAAATTGACATAAATTCAGTCTATAAAAGGATAACATGAGTTTAGTTCTTTTATTTATTTATTTTTAATAACTATAAGTATTTTTGTGACACAAATACTTTTAGACATTTGTGTCATTTCTATTATTAGTAATTGTATACATATAGTTTCAAACCACCAACAGTGGGCGAAATGGTGATTTTATTTCAATTTAAAAATAAACATATTCTGTGCTATTTTTTGAATTCCAGATTTGGTCAAGAAACTGTGCAAGATATAGTCAGCAGAACACAGGATGTGTTTCAAACTCTAAAAGCAATACAGGTAAGGACTATCGCACCATGCAAATATATTTTTATTATAATTACTTGCATGTAACGATACACAAATACATACCTTGGGCACGGCCTGGATACCAACTGGATTTAGATGAACATATGAAAAATTGATTCTTAAGGAGTAAACTCCAAAAACTAAAAAAATTACTAGTGGTATCAGTCTGTGAAAGTTAAATACAGATAGTACACTCAAACAGCTATGTACACTTATGTGTTCACATTTCTCCAGTCGATCCAGTCCATCTGTCAAAAGTGCATTCTGAGTTGTGTTTCATGTTGAGAATATTGAAATTAAAATGAAGAACTAAGTAGCATACATATTGTTTACATGAAAAAAAAATAGACCTAAAAAAAAATATTTAATTAGGTGATAGAACATAAAGTGACAACTGTTGATGACATACGATCTACTCGCTCTTGAATGAAAAAAAATTAAAGCGATCTTTTGCTTAACATTTATTTTACTAGAGAAACCAATTTTATATAAATTTATATCAGTTGAAGTTCAGCTTGAAAGATCCCTAAAACTATCACTTCTACATATAGATACTGACAGGTACTACAGTGTCATAAGATATAACTTGTATTTGCTGACTTTCATTCAGCAATTTATCATTCGACATTCATACAATTTTTTTTTCACTAAAATATTTTTACAATACCTTAAAGTTTGTGTATGGTGTATTGTCCCAGACTTTAATCCATATTCCCAGAATTTTCTCGTCTTTAGAAACATAAATTCTATTAAGGCTATTGTATTAATTATGGTGTGTTATAAAATCGGTACTAATGTGCAGCAAATTTTATGTTTGTGTGTGAGTGTATGTGTCCTATATCTGATAAATACGTATGCATAAAATGGCGACATCATACATGCTAAGCATAAATATAAATAATGGCTTTCAACCCATGGCTCTTCTTATGTGGGCTTATATTAAATTTCATCTGTTATGATCCCACTTTTAGTTAATACATTATATTGCAAGTTATATAAGTGACAGAACAAATGATAGGGTTGAAGATTACAATCGACAAGCAAGATTAGAAACAAAAGTAAGACCGAGATCAAAATTATGAATGAAAGAAAAGTCATTCAAAATAAATAACAAAAGAATTTATTCTACGTCTACAGAAGCTGTAAACGGATATTATTTGAAATTTTCATTAGAATTTTTTTTATGAGAAACAATCTGTGTACCCAGCATCATATGCTTGGAATTATTTTTTAAACCAAGTAATTTCGTGAACCACTTTCGATGAAATAAAGCCTATGTACTGGCCAAAGCTATGCAGTAGATAATTTGTTAATAGTTTTAAAGACTGACTTGTTTAAATAGACAGATAAAGTTTTTAAAAAGAATATTTAATTCTGCTTATTCTAAAGGTTCTACATTTTATTATCGGGACCTTGAATAAGTTCTGCTGTTTCTTTTACAAAATAAAAGCTTTCTTAAATTATACGGAACAAAAACATTTCATTTAAATTATTACCCATCACTAGTTTTGATCGAGTAATTCCTCCAACTTTTTGTCTTCAAATTTTTTCGGTACGCCAGAACGTTCTTTATCCTCAAGTTCAAAATCATTATTTTTGAAGTGTCGAAACCAGTCTCTGCATGTCGTATCCACCAAAGCATTGTCACCATAAGTCTCAGCAAGAATTCTATGTGCTTTAGCTGCAGATTTCTTTTGAATAAAGTAGTGCCATAAAATTCCCTGCAAATACACTTTATTTGGCACAAAAGTAGACATTTTAGAATTAAGAAAAAATTACTTTGTTTACACTAAAGTGAACTACCATACACTGAAATTTAAGATTAGATACATTACTGCCTTACATTTGTGTTACCATTGGAAATTCCACAAACAGGGTACTGCTACTGCCATCTTTGAAGAAATAGCGTGAACTTATTCAGGCCCCAATATATGTATAGATAACATATTTTGGTAGTTAAAGGAAGAAAGAAATAAAGCATAAACTTTTTGAACATGCATTTACCAGTGCTGGGACACGGAACACTTGCCAAATACCCTCCTTTTAGTAGAAATTCACACCATATTGTTGACTCTTAGATGAGTAGTACAAGAGATGTTACCCTATTATCAAATCCTATATAATTAACAGCCACCCAAACTAAAAGCATATGGCAAAATGTTAATAGTCCAAAAATTGTTGTACACATTCTTTTTGTGTCAAAAATATTGATTGTTCTACTGGAATGGGAAATTATGCTACTGGAATTGAAAATCTTAATCCTAGATTTCAATTGTTATACAAGAAAGTATTTGTTTATCTAATGCAATCCTTGCAGCCTCCAAATGGCACGCCTCAAGGTGTGACGGCCAGCAACGACAAGAAGGCTAAAATGCAGGAGCAACTCAGGACTATCAGATTACTATTTAAGAGATTAAGACTGATCTACGAGAAATGCAATGAGACCTGTCAGGTGTGTATTCACTGTAACAGTGTTACTTTGATAAATATGTAAACATAATACGTAATCAATTAGAACCATTTGTTATATTTAAACTGGCAGTTTAATATATCTATGATGTTATAAAAAGCATTAATATTTTGAAGTCGATTATATATTAAAAATTTTTTTATTTGCAAATAATAATTATGTATTAATTTTTAATAAAGTTTTCAATAAAGAGTATACAGATTTTTCATATTTCCATATTAATTTTCCTTTAATTTTGATATTTCATATTCAGCGCTCGCATGTGACAAAAAAATAAACTACTGTTATGAACTCCACCATAAAGATAGCAAACACATTAGTTAGTCTGTTTCTGAATTGTAATTTGTTCTAAATTGAAAGCTCCTCAACTAATGTGTGCCAATTCAGATTGTTATCTGAAATCAATTGTTGGCGGTGCAACATTTTAACCTTATACCTTGTCAAAGGGTACCTTGAACACTGCATATCAAGCTTTTTGTCTTCTTTTTTTCATATAGCACGTAATGTATGATTATTTAACAAGTACTCATAATTAGTGAAATTTATTGCATAATTCAGATTGCAAAGGTTAATTTATTTTTGTCCTTTTTAAGTTGGGTGTGATATTTTTCAGAAACCTCTTATTTAATTAATGGTCGCAATTGTCAATGTACGTATGTTACCACTTGTCAGGGTATGGAGTATACGCATATGGAAAGCCTCATTCCTCTGAAGGAGGAAGCGGAACACAAGGCGCTGGACGAGAGACGGAACACGGACGCGTATCGGCTCGCGCTCGACGAGAACAGGGAGTTAACGGATCAGGTACGATTTGATAAATAATCATCGCTTTCGGAACTCTGCAAATACAATATAAATTATCTGTTTGCACGTTCGCTACTCTAGCCAATTGGTGTAATGATGTCAAATATAAAGACTGTAAACTTGATAATCAGTCTTGAATACAATATAATTATGTAGCATCGTATATAAATAGTTGATTGAACGGGATTGCGAATAATTCGTCTATATTTTTCATGGATATAAAACTTAAATTTTTAAAATTTTTTTTATATTGTTTTAATTTTTTTAACATCTAATCTTTAGAAATTGATTTAATTTTTCCAAAATTACAGTCCATAATATGTGGTCTTTCAGATTTCAAAATTTTAAACATGGACACATCTTTTGCACAGCTACTTAGAAAACATAAAAAATTACATTCTCTTCTTTACGTATTTTTTTTTATAGATTTTATATTACTTTTTCAACCTTAAACTTTTTTAATGTGTATTAATTTTCTTTTTGTCTCAAAATCATGATTTACGTTTTGAAGAAAATTTTATTACAATCCATAACTTTCAAATTTCAAAATTTGCAGCATGCACACATATTTTTGCACAACCACCAGAAAAACAAAAAAAAATACATTAAAATGGAAAATGACAATTTTTTTTAGAGTTCATGACATTATTTCTACGCTACGTCGTAAAGTATTATTATATTTTTAGTTTAAACCTGATAATAATCAAAACATAAATAAACAGACAGATGGCTTAGTAATAGGGTCCCGTTGACACCCTTTGGGTATGGTACCCTAAAACAAAAAACTCATATGCCCCAACCATCCATAAGTGAAGATGTATGAACATCGAATTAACTCCACTGTCTCAAAAATAAATTTATTCCAGGTGGTGTTAAAGAATAAGCAGCTGAAAGAAGTGATAACGAACCTCCGCTCCATCATCTGGGAGATCAACGTGATGCTTACCATGCGTCGCTCGTAATGCGCTCTGTGATAGCATATACAAGTCCACCTCCAGTACAATTTTACCTCATATAAGTGTTAATAAATGTAAAGAATTTATTTTTTGTTGTTTATTTTATGCAATCTTTTCGTATGTCATTTGTTTTAAGCTAAATATGAAAATTCCATAAATCTTTGTTTTATAGGGTTTTAATATTTCGCACCGAAAGTTCTAAGGTATTTAATTTAGTTTCTGCAAGAACTTATCACAATTGGCCTCTAAATCCAATAATTATCCGCTATTTAAAGGAGTTTAAAAAGTGTAATTTGTATTTCAAGTATGCTTTTTAAGAAAAATATATATCTCAATTTTCAAATAAATATATACTTATTTACTTTATAGGTATGAGAACAGTTAATATTTTTTTGACGCACCATTGGTGTGACATATGGTAAATAGGTTATTTTCAGATAAACCCGTGTTTTCAAGAAGCACTTTAACAACCATGAAACCTTATTAGTTTCAAACTGATACCTTAGAAACTGGTGATTATTCATAATACTGGCTCATTTAAAGCGATCATATTCAAGCTAAGTAACCTGTGATGAAAACATTACTTGTTGAAAAGGAATACCTCTAAAATACGCAATTACAAATTTTCAACATCACTTTTTTCTAATTTTGAAAATTCGAATAACCATGCTATGCCGCGTGACCCGACTTTGGCTGGATAAAGTTCTGTTATCATTACCCGTACTTTATTAGATTCGTGAGAAATTTCAGAAACATTTAAAAAGGACTGTAACAGACATGTAAAGCTACAATTATTTCAATTTTCCTATGTTAATTTACCTTCAGTTAGAAAAGGTTACCAGAATGCAAATGTTATTGCAATTTGTTTTTATTCAATACAGTGGTTATCATTTAGTTAAATAGAGATATGGTCACTGCTCAGTCTTACTTTATCAATCATAAATTTATATTATAATACAAGATACTCCTGACGTTTTCCGTTAATTTCGGCAAATAATAATACTGATAATGTGTATCATAACTTGTTAATAAATATATAAAGAAAAATCCTTGTAGTAAGATAGTCAAAGATGAAAAAATATATATTCCTATGGTGTGTATACAAAGCAACGTTGTCGCTTCGCGCGCACGCGCAGCATGTAAAGCCACACCCCTTCCCCTAACTCATGTCGTTATTTTCCTGCTGTACCAGTTCTAGTTGACTATATGTTGTGTTCGTTTGTCTCGCTTACAGTTAAACTTTGTCATTGTTGTATCTTATTTGGTTATCCATTTTTTAATTTATTATTTAGCTTGTTATTTCGTTAAAGTTTCTTAATGTGTTGATTGTTCATTGTTACGTTATTTTATTTATAATTACGCAATGCCATACAATTATCCACGTCAACATCAAGCCGATATTCATTTGTGTATGAATTATGCAATTACAATGCAACTGCAGCTATCCGTTACTACCAACGAAAAAAGTCCTAATCGTCGAGGGCTTGATGCATACACGTTTATTAACGTGAGCAAATAAATAACTTATTTCGTTTTGATGCACAATTCAAGTATCACCAGTTAGGTTAATAATTTAGATTTGTTAATGTTTTAATTATTATTTTCAGTTACACGTTTCAGTTCAGTTATTAAACATGGATCATATTAAAATGAAATAAATTGTGTATTTTATAAAGTATAAAAAAATTTAAGACAAATAAAGAAATTAAAAACGATATTAAAAATATGCAATAAAACAATTAGAATATTTGAAATAAAAAATGAACATGAGATTAATGCATAATGATATAAGGAAATGATCAATGATAAATTCAGAAATTAAAACAAACCTACAGACATGTATAATATCGATACATGAATATATACATATTATTCTAGTAAACTGCATACAATTGCATTTTAAAAATTGTATACTTCACAAGCTCAAAGTATTGACCGAGTTCGCATAATAATTTATTTTTGGAAATTCATTCGCTAGATGCGCTTAGGCATAATAAATATATTACATTTATCTCATCAGCGAAAAATGTACAGACAAAAGGTTAATGGTGGTAGCAGTGCTTGTAGTGACGCTGCATTTGATGCAGGAATTGTTAAGTTCACCTGAAAAAATATGTACATCCAAGATTTATTTTATTTAAAGTAAGAACACCTTGTTAACTTGTGTTTATATTAACTTTTTTCGATATAAAAAAACAAACACAAAATTTGCAAAATATAACATAGCATATCCTTTAAACACTAAAACTTTAAAAAACGTCACAATACACCTATAGTCGTTGCTTCGACAAAACCAGTAACATCCTTATTTAACAATTAAACCCTTTAAATAACAAATAAAAAGGAACCCGTTTGGGCATAACAAATATCCACGGGCAAATGAGAGCGAGGTCGCGCCTGCGCCGAGCCTGCCAACGTCACACTAAACTACATTGTTATTTTCAAAAAAATACTTTGTCACGTTTACAATTTTCATTTTCTTTGACATAACATTGTTATAAAAACATATCATACAGTGATATGCTGATAAAGTGACGTCGTCGCTTCATCAAATCTTTTTAAACATTGTCACAGAAGTTATTTCCAGTGGCTCCTAGGACAATAAAACATTTGACAATAAAAGGTTTGTTGCAGGCAGAAAAATCGTTCGGGCGGGTAAGCAAAATACATCACTATAGTAACAATAAAATTTTGACAAAGCTTTTTATTGTCATTTTGTTAACCCAATTTTTTTTCAGCGAGGAGAGCCAATATTTTTAAGAAAAAAACTGTGAATGGACGAAGCAGAGTTTACGGGACCTATTTAACTCAAAAAAACCTTCACCAGTGAATTCCACAAAAATTCAAAAGCTGTATTAGAAGCATCACACCTGAGGAAATTTGCAATATGTGGGTTGGCATCTTCAATAATAAATTAGTTGGTTTAGTAGAAATACCAGGTCCCCTAAATGTGGAAATGTATTTACCATTTATTTTATAATAAGCGGTTTGTGATTAAGCTAATATTTTTTTATCTTCATTCAAAATAAAGAATAGTCTTTGTGGTCAACGTTACCATTCTGGTGAGAGGTAGTCGGAACATTCACATGGCCATTTTGAATATCTCCTTCATGCCACATCGAGCATTGGGATCTCCGGCGTCGACGTATCGAGCAGAGTCAGTTTCGCGATCATCTAAAGGGCAAAGTGAAACTAGCTTCTAAAAAGCCGGACTGCTCTATAGAGCGTATCAGTACTTAGAGCCGAATCATCGCCTCTTATTTTATAAGGCGCAGATAAGACTTCATCCAGAGCACTGTTGTCGTCTCTCGACTGGAGCACTCACTGTATAAACTTATTCTTCTAAATCGCCTCAAACGCAGAACGACTCGACTAGTTGGCTGTGCGAAGGGATTTGCATCTCTGTGCGTGCTCTATCGCTTATACTTTGGAGAGTGGTTTTGAAGGGTATTCAACCTTATTGCTGCCGTTGATTTCCGTCATTGTTCTGCTCGCTAGAAATACCACCAGCGTCATCTTGATGGCTGGCGTTCTACTACCGTACATTTCATGCGTAATTTTAGACCACGTACGGTGGGTTTCAGAATGACTTACCATTGACAGTATACCCAGTGGAATACGATAAAGGGCTATTCAAAAAGGGAGCGGGTGCGATTCCAGCCTTTTTAAAAGGCTGGAATCGCACACGTGACTGTGGAGTTGCGGGTGTCCATGGGTGGCGTTGACCATCTACTTGCTGGTAACCTGCATGCTTGTTTATCCCCTTAAAATCCCATAAAAAAAAATATTTTCTTCGGAGACGAGTAAGCGCTTTGAGAACTGGTACAAACTATTGAAAAATCGCATCAATACAATGAATGATGAAAAACAAAATGTGTTTCAGTTTCTCATTTTCCTAATTTTCTAAGACGGTAAAACTTAAAAGCCGTGCCACTCTATCAGTGGCAAACATAATCTATAGCTGTGACGAAGTGCCTATCCTAATATAATATTAAACAGTGAAACTATTTGCATATAAGTAGTACATCGAAAATATTAAAACAATTGACTATTTAATAATAACGCCCTCTATGCAATAGTGAAGTATCTTATTTTAGTTCTAGACACAGCAGCGCTGTCTGCGGCAACAAGCGCAAACTATTCTCAGTGAACGAAAAATTGACGAGTAGAGACTGTTTATTAAAAGGTACCTATAACGATTCGTATTATGTACACGTTAGTTACATATTACACAAGGGTATAATTGCAGAGGACTAAATAACCGGAAAAATTAAATCATTCTATAATCTGAACTCTTTTATGCTTTTAAATGATATACAATAATTAGTATGATTATTCATTATTCACTGCATTAATCATGTTTTAATTAATTTCTTATTAATTGTGTTATTCTAACGCGCAATTAGTGAAAATGTTTAGCTACAGTTGTGAATTTGTGACGTAAATGTTTGCATATTAAAATTAAATAGTAGTATGAACGCATTTAATCAGTTTCCTCATACAGAAAAATTATAAATGATTATAACTGACATTGGATGACTCGTGTCAACTAAAAATTTAACACGAGATATAGGTACGATAAAAAAACAATTATAAATACTTTGAAATATTTAACGGATTGTCTGGTTGCGCTCATACAAATAAGTCATTTTGTTTTCCGTGTGTAATATTCGCAACCATAAAATCGGTTTGGTCTAAATCACGAGCAGATTGATTTGCACAATAAATGATTATACTGTTAAGAAACACGATTACTCAGAGTAACACTTTAAAGAGTCGTTTTTAAAATTATGTACTCTTGTTATAACTCTTATCGAAACCAGGGGCGGATCCAGGGCTGGTTCTTTGTCTTACAATCGAAATAGAGCCTCTTCGGACTGAACCTCCACTAGGTGACCCCGACTCGAACATTGGATCCTCTCGATCGAAAACAAGTAGTCTATAGCAGTCGGAAATTGAAAAACGCAACTCAAAGTAGAAAAAAATCATAACATCCCTTCCATCCCATTCTTCAACATCCCATCAATATAAGGGAACATAGCCATACTACGTGACCCGTTCACGGGTGGGGGGAGTCTTCAAAATACCACGCTTGATCACAGGACAGAGAGGCTTAAGGCTTCATCATGATTAAATTTTATATTTGTAGTAAGTACCTGCTACAATATGTTTTTATGTAAGTTTTTCTCCTTGATTATATCAACTTTCTGTTAGCAAAAAAAAAATGATTTAAAATAATATTTATGAATTACTACGTGAAAACTTGAGGGAAGAGGTCTAGGCATATACTATGGTTGGTCACCCAGTGGGGAGATAAGAATTGTAAAATACGGATCAAGTAGTATGGGTATGTTCCCTAAGAGCTGTGGCAGGTCAGGTGGTTAAGTGAGTTACCTTCGAACCGGGAGGTACGGGGTTCAATCCTGATCGCGTTCGAATTGGCCAATGTGTTCTTAACTCAAGTCAAATTATACCGCACGCTCCGTGTCGTAGAGAGATGTTGCCGATGACCGCGGTCGTCAATAGCCACCGCAATTCACGTATCGTTAATGTATTTTGTCAAGAACTTTTAAATATAAGTTCTTGGAAGAAATAACAGAGAACATTGATATATGGGATATCTTGATTCAAGCCACGTAATTTTTGCATCGTTTTAAAGAATTTCGTTCCACCTTTTTTTGGTGGTTTTGATGTTTACGCGGAATAGATATTAAAAAAAATGTTGCGGTAGGCAGTATCAGGATACTGCCGTCGGTCTTCGTTAACGTGAAAATTGATTTCGGAATTACCAATATAAATTCTAGTAAAACCGAAATTGCGGTGAGAATTTCGACGGTAACGGGTGGCGCGCTATCAAATTTTTGCACGTTTCGCCCGACTTTTGCCCAATGACGGTGATGTTCTCCTTCTGCAATTTCTTCTATTGTGACAACACCGCTCTATACTTAAGTATTGCGTTTTTTTTTATAGTTTTCTCATGATCATACTTGATTCATACCGTTTTCTAATTTTTGGGCATACCATTTTTTTAATGTTAATTTCCGAAACTTCGTGTCGTATCAGGCTAAATATGCAAAGCGGTTTGACAGCTACCGATGTCATTAAAACCGCTTCTATCCGTCCGTTCGTTTCAAAGCTAAAAGACGACTAAGTTCGCGCGTTGCAGATTTTTAGGATTTCGAGTAAGTCTTAGTTCACTTGATTAGGTCATCGTTTTATGATTATGGACACATGACCTTTCGAAGAATCACCGAAATTAATTTTACGACGGTGAAGTTATTAGTAGGCTATCAATTATAGTTTTCGAGAAATCGCCGTGTCATTGTACATAAATTTTATGTCGCTCGAATTTCCGACGTGCTTCTCCGTTCTGAAAAAGAAATCGTTCATGTATTCACGTCAGAACCGCTTTAATGCGTGTAGAAGGTCAAAAATTAACGTGTTGGCATGGAGATACAAAATAATAACGGTCCCATGAACGGATGCCACGGCGCTATCTTACCTCCACGAAATTTCTTATAAAAATTGAAACCAAAATTTTTGAACATTTTATAATAAGTACTTGTCTACGTGAAGAAATCGATATACACATGACGTCAAATAAGCATGATCAAATACTAAATAGTGTTCTTAACAATTCAAACCGCTATGCAAATTTAAAAGAATTAAGATTTTGTAATTAGATTCCACCATATGAAAATTTTAAATTTAATAGTTTTTCCTGATAATCTGCTTAATGATGTGGTAAATGCATAACCACAACGATATAGATCGAGAAACGAGTTACAATATGTATACATATTACATAGTATTTCCAGAGTGTATAAAAATAAATAGTGAAACGTGAGCAGTAAAAGTTATACACAGTAACTGAATAAAAAGTGTGTTAAGTGTACTTAGTGTATCTATTAATAAAATGCTAAATTGATTTTTGTTTTGTACAATATTGTAAAAGAAGCGCAAAACAGCAAAAACCAAAAGAACAGCGAAAGCATGAAACTTCCGAAGAGCGTGAAACACGTTTACGTTCCCGTCGAACCAGAATGAGGGCCGTGAGAGGGGCAGAAAAACCGAAGAGCAAGGAAATTAACGAAATTAAGATTCAAGAATAGCAATACTATTATATAATAATCAACTGCGAATGAAAGCTACTTAAGTAATATTTTCACCACTATTGTGAAAATATTACTCTACTAGAAGTTCGAATGAGGACAATTAAGCAGGACAATCTAATAAAATAAATCCACTGCGATCCGACGAAAGAATATCACAAGCAAAAACACGTTGTGATCGGGAAAGTGAACAACGTCTGCCAATTTTGCGAAGCAAAAAAATTTAGTAAAGAGAGACCAGGATTCTGCTGCATGGGTGGAAAAATTCAATTACCGCCACTGGAAACACCTCCACAGGAATTTCTACATTGCATGACCGGGAAAACTCCAGAATCAAAACAATTGCTCCAAAATATAAAAGAATATAAAGCCAACTTCCTAATGACTTCTTTCAGCGCTATTTCTAAGAACACTAACAGAGATAATGTAGATTATGTGTTTTCCATCCAAAGATAAATCTATCGCAAAATGGGATCATTACTATCATTACTAGAGGAAGACCTACTACTAGACAAATAGTGCCATCCGTGAGAACGTAAAATATACCTTAGTATTTTAATTAAATGCTGCCATTTGTTAGGTTTCAAAATTCATCTCAGTATTCCATTTGTTAGATATCTGTATCTGTTAGATTGCAAAATGTATCCCAGTATTTTATTTTAAGAGATATGTTAGATATCTGTTAGATAACAAAAACTATCCAAGTATTTCATTTAAACAGCGCCATCTGTTACATGGCAAACTTCATCTCAGTATTTTATGTAAACAGTGCCATCTGTTAGATAGAAAACTTGATCTTAGTATTTTATGTAAACAGCGCCATCTGTTACATAGCAAACTTCATCTCAGTATTTTATGTAAACAATGCCGTCTGTTAAATAGAAAACTTGATCTCAGTATTTTATGTAAACAGTACCATCTGTTAGATGGCAAAATTATCTAAGTATTCTATTTAAACAGTGTCATCCGTTAAATGGCAAATTTCATCTCAGTATTTTATTTAACCACTGCCATCTGTTAGATGGCAAAATTTATCTCAGTATTTTGTTAACCTTTGCCACCTGTTAAATAGCAAATTTCATCTCAGTATTTCATTTAAACAGTGTCATCTGTTAGATGGAAAACTTGATTTCAGTATTTTATGTAAACAGTACCATCTGTTAGAAGGCAAAATTTATCTAAATACTTTATGTAAATAGTGCCATCTGTTAAATGGAAAAATTATCTCTATATTTTATTTAAACAGTGTCATCTGTTACATGACAAAATTTATCTAAATATCTTATGTAAACAGTTCCATCTGTTAGGTGGCAAAATTTTACCCAGTATTTTATGTAAACAGTGCCATCAGTTAAATGGCAAAATTTATCTCAGTATTTAATTTAAACAGTGTCATCTGTTAGATAGAAAAGTTTATCTAAGCACTTTATGTAAACAGTGCCATCTGTTAGATGGCAAACTTCATCTCAATGTTTTGTTTAACCACTGCTATCTGTTAGATGGCATTATTTATCTCAGCATTTTATGTAAACAGTGCCATCTGTTAGACGGAAAACTTGATTTCAGTTTTTTATGTAAACAGTGTGATCTGTTAGATGGCAAAATTTATCTCAGCATTTTATGTAAACAGTGCCATCTGTTAGACGGAAAACTTGATTTCAGTATTTTATGTAAACAGTGTCATGTGTTAAATGGAAAAATTTATCTAAACACTTTATGTAAATAGTGCCATCTGTTAGATGACAAAATTTATCTTAGTATTTTATTAACCACTGCCACCTGTTAGATGGCATTTCATCTCAGCATTTCAATTAAACAGTGCCATCTGTTAGATGGCAAAATTCATCTCAGTATTTCATTTAAACAGTGCCATCTGTTAGATGGCAAAATTCATCTCAGTATTTCATTTAAACAGTGCCATCTGTTAGATGGCAAAATTCATATCAGTATTTCATTTAAACAGTGCCATCTGTTAGATGGCAAAATTCATCTCAGTATTTTATGTAAACAGTGCCATCTGTTAGATGGAGAACTTCATCTAAGTATTTTGTTTAACCACTGCCACCTGTTAGATGGCAAAATTTATCTCAGTATTTTATGTAAACAGTGCCATTTGTTAGATGGAAAACTTTATTTCAGTATTTTATGTAAACAGTACCATCTGTTAAAAGGAAAAATTTATCTAAATATCTTATGTAAACAATCATCTGTTAGATAGCAAACTTCATTTCAGTATTTTATTTAAACAGTGCCATCCATTAGATGGTAAACTTCATTTCAGTATTTCATTGAAACAATACTATCTGTTAAATCGCAAAATTTATCTTAGTCTTTTATTTAATCACTTCCATTTGTTACTTCCATCTTTTAGATGGCATAATTTATGTCAGTATTTTAATTAAATGGTTCCATGTATTAAATTCCAAAATTTATCACAGTATATTATTTATTAGATATCTGTATCTTTTATATCTCAAAGTTTATCTCAGTATTTTATTTAAATAGCGCCATCTGTTGGAATTTATATCGTTATTATATTTCAATAGTGCCATCGGTATATCGCAACATTTACTTCAATACTCGATTTAATAAGAAGCTCCTCGAGTTAAATAGACTATTGACATTTCACTTTGGCTTCATCTGCATATTTGTGCCATTAAAGATTGTAAAATGCTTGCACTTATCGAAAGTTACACTATCCCCGAGTAACATAGTATGAATATTACGGAATAGCAATTGCATACGGGACGTTGAGTAGGATCGAGAGCCGAGATCGGAAGGTTCGAAATCGAGAACGGGACCAAGATGAAGTCGACTGTACGACCAAAATCAGAATCAATATCGAAGCCGGAATCGAAATAAGCAGCAGTACTGAGGTGAGAATCTAGGACGGGATCAGAATCGGACTTTATTTAAATCGAAATCTGGCTCGGTATTAAAAGCGATACTGCGGAATCGAGAAATCGGAATCAAGAGTGAAACACATTGGTATTGAAAACAGGACCGGTCGGATTCGACAACGAGATACGATCAAGGTCATGATTAAGATCATAATTTATCGATGTACATGAAGGGATTCGCTCTATGTAATCTACGCAAGTGGAGACGCGGACGGGAGTTAATACAGTGTTAAGAGAAACATTTTAAAGGCGACTTTGGTTATCCACATGTTAATTTTACCGTTCAATACTTGATAATTTATTTATTCGATTATGACGATATTTACCGTGGCCAAAGAATGCAACTACGACCTATTGTAGAACGCGACATTATTGGCAAGTTGTTTTATTATTCTCTTATACGAATACGTAGTAAACAACAGCCGAGTCGTATACAGTTGACGTATCGCCTGCTTACCCTAGTTCAAAATTCAACGCCGCCACTGCCTCTGGTATATAAATAAGTAATTATGACAGAGCTATGTGGGCGTTATTTCGAAAATGAGCGTCATACAAGGAAAAGGATATCATATTTTAAGGCGATTATATAAGACTCTTTTGTAAGTATCTTGTATAGTATCTAAGTAGTAACTTACGTGTTTAGGCAAATAATTCTTGACAGAGATTATTTGTTGTTGATGTAAAAAGATGAAATGATAAAATATTAAAATGTAAATATAATACAGTTGGGCTGAGAAAAATAAAAGATCTATTTTAATTATTCGCAGGGGACTAAGATTAATCAGTGCCCAGTATTAGTTTAACGAGTACCTACCGGTAAAGCTCTTAGTCCTCCTTTAAAGACTACTTCTAATTTTACCATACTTACATTTTTTTTGTACAGTACCCTATTTCTTTTTCCATTCAGTCGTGTCTGAGATTAGCCCGGTCCAAAAGACAGACAGGCACTCGATTTTATTAAACGTATAAATTAGTCGGACCGATATCACACCAGCCGAGCTGCATAAACTGTCGTCATCTAATTTCGCATCGCACGGACTTTGATTCCTTGTTTATTTTTCGGCCAGTTAGCGCGACTTCCGTCGACGTCAATGCGTTAGCCTAAACAGGCGTATTCGCCGTAGGGGCGTCAAAGACTAAGCAGTGCTCATATATTATAAATTATTCCTTATTTTCCCAAGTTTGAAATGTACACGAGTTATCATCTGCCAAGCCCTGGAATTAGTTTTATGTATGCTACAGTAAACATTTAGAGTTCAGTTCCCAATCGATGTGGCAATTATTGGAATCTTTTTAAGCACCTCAAAATTTCAATCTTAAACGACAATTTTCGCATGCGATTGAAAATTAATAATTGTATTTACAAAAAGATCAAATTTAAAATAATGAAGTATGGTTCTGACTCACGACAATTCGATGATATATCACTTTAACCAAGAAATCAATTTCTTGATTTAATTATATCATTATTCCAAAAGCACTTGTTTATGTTTTGACACAACGTTTTCTATATTGTAACAGAATTTAATTATTAACTCCTTTTTTAATTTACAGACATTAATTTTGATAAGTATTTAAAAACCGAGAAGAAAAGTGTAAAATAACGAAGTCTAAACAGGCAAATGTATTGCATTACGTATGTATGCAGTAGATTCTTTGTATAAATTAATGTTTTAAATATAATTCTCAGAATGAATATTCATTACCATTCACACTTTAATAAGTTTTATAGTAACTCACACTAAAAGCATTTTATATTATTGCTATTAGTAGAAAAAATAAATATAAATTATTAATTCATTACGCCAGCAATATTATACAGTTAGATCGACTCGTGTCAATTACAGTTAGGTACAATAGAATATTGTTAATGGAGAATAAAGCCTTTTCTTTTCAAAATCCTTATTCTTATTATGACAATAATGTCTTACTTGTCAAAATCGCCTTAGAAACGTTTCAAATGTTTAAGGTTCCTTGGCTTATTGTTGCTATGTGATAATTGTTTACTAGTGACTAACAAATTGATTCCAGTTCGAACCGATAAATCATAGGCTACAGTGATCTCTACTTGGTACGCGTGGTACGATTTTTATTGAATAAAGCCTACTTACAATGTTGCCGCAAACTACGCTTAAGTTATCTATGAACACCTCATGAAAATTCGTTTAGTAATTATTAAGATTAGCGTGTTCGAACAGACTTATGAAGTTTTTAAAAATAGTATTTTTGTATTCTACTTCCTACATCACTAGTAAACGGTTTGTGATAAATATTTTCAATGGACAGACACGACTGTTCAATAGCTTCATTGCATGTTTAGACTGTAAATTGTCGGTTTATTACATGTACTGCGCACACACATATACGCATGTGTTATTTGAAATTTCTACTAAAACATCTCGGCTTGAAAATAATTAAAATAAAAGCCATAGCCGACCATGTAACTGTCTACGTCCACAGCGAATGCGAGTCCGGTAATTAAATACTATACTCCGGCAGACGTCGGGGGTTTTTTGTAGCGTTGGCAGGTCGAGTTTTAAAAAGCTGCGTCCGTGAAAATCCATTATATTTAACCTTCAATAATGTAAAACGTCAA
Source organism: Eumeta japonica (assembly GCA_005406025.1). Taxonomy (NCBI): domain Eukaryota; kingdom Metazoa; phylum Arthropoda; class Insecta; order Lepidoptera; family Psychidae; genus Eumeta; species Eumeta japonica. Next base: position 57,534 of record BGZK01001338.1, read on the forward strand.
ACTGTCGCTCGCAGCCCTAGGCGGCGCGCGCGCTGGCCGCCCGCCAGGCCTACCCACGACACGGATTCCTTTCGACCCGATTTCAGGTTTTTTTTTAAATAGGCCAAAGTGCTGTAAAACGTGTCGCCTAATTAATGAAGTATACGACTGCGACGAACGTTCATTTTTTTTTTAAATGGGTTTCGAGGTCTTGCATCACATTCGAACCATTTTAATGTTTTTTTTTTTTATTTAAAGAGCATCTGCTAAATTCCCGATATTCGTGTTTCGTTAAAATGAAATAATCATACCCGATTTTATATCAGAACTGTTACGTAGTCACCAGCTTTTATTTGTTGAAAGAATTAACTAATTACAAAGTTGATTTTTACTTTAACATTCAAAATTCTTTGAAGAAAACTGATGTTCAAATGTTTCGTTTCTTGTTTATTATAATTATGGAATAAAATGGATGATAAACCAAAAATAAAATTTTAAATAAATATGAGTTCGTTAATCAATTTATACTTACTTACAGGGACAGATCTAAAAATGATAAGGAAACGAAAATATTTAGGAGAGAAATAAAAAGTCAAGTGATCCCTTAAAAAATTACTTTCCTTTATTTATTTATTTATAATAATACCTTAATTTAAGTACGTTATAATATAATTAAATTAATTATAACAATTATAATAAGTAGGTATTTATGAATTCGCCTTAAAAGTTTATTATGCAATTATTGTGCTAAAAAGTACTTCGAATGAAATGCACTATACTTCGGACGCTAGTCACAATTTTTAACTGACATGATATGTGATAAGTATATATATTTATACATATAACATAGTTACCCACACCGTGTTCATATTTTAAAGGCAAGATGGCCGCTCCTATGGCTAAACATTGTACAATACGTTTGTTATGCAGATATAGATCATCTCCCTTAACACTACCTACGCCGTCATATCGATACATACACGCCAGCCGTCACCGCCGCCGCATCGTCCCGGAGCCCGCCGCCTCAAAACATTCAACAATTTCTTTATTTACTCTGTCACAATAAATAGTTATCAACGTGAAGATTTACAAATATCAACAAAATAAATTACGAATAACAGCATATTACAAAATAACTGGCATTAAACTTACGTACTTAAACTATGCATCAGTGCAACTCCCGTCATACAAAACGCAACTACTCTGTAGACCCCAGGCCGCCGGTCTAAATCTTGTAAAGCCACACCACCCCACCTCAAAGTATATTCGTTAACATCGTCGAGATGCAAAACGAGAACAAGCCTTTCAAAACTATGGCAATTCGTAAATTACGTCTGAGAATCGACATTCGTAAACATGTTTATTCGATCGCGTAACACATCATAAAGCTAGCTTACACGGTCGACAATATTTATACGCTACGAATTTTACTTAAAAAATGTCATGACATCACCGTCAAATTTATAAAACGATTTTATAAAGCTTTAGAATAAAAGACGGTACACTAAAAATTTAAAAACATTTGATTTGACCTTTTAGACAACGAAGTCTTGGACTATAAATCAAACTTTAAAAAAATAATATATACTATTTCACCGAATTGCTTTCAACGCCAACACGAATAATTTTATAAGACATTTTGAAACTTTTTATTTGGTGTTATTAGTTAGATCATTGTTAAATGTATTTATAAGTGGTTTAGCTGTAATAAACAACAAAAGGCGCAACTTTTTCTTAACCAAATATCCAGTGTTTTAATAACAACTTCGACTAACCAGGGGAACACTGAATCTATCACCAGAAATTTTTTTCACAAAATGTGTCAGAATAATTGTGTTTATTTTTATTACAAAAATCTATCATTTGACTTGTTACTCTTCCCAGTGTACTCTGGACGGCGAAATAACCGACGGCCATATTTTTTATTTATCTTACATCTTTACATGGACTAGTTTTCGTATTAATTTAACTAGTAAGTACTCTACACCGCTTCAAGAGGATAATTTTATCCTTCCTGTCACTACGCTCAGGTTGTTGCCTTGATTTAGTAAGGGTCTCCACGTTTGGAGTATTAAAAAAAAATAAGAAAAAATATTTTGTTACAAAAAAAAATTCGAAAAAAACCTTTATTTTCTCGTCTCCTGCCTTACTTTTGTACTTTATAATAGTCGTGAGACTTTAAAAAAATAGGCTGATAAAGAAAAAAATTTAAGGGAGAATTTTGTATATAAAAAAAAAATAAACGAACCATCGCAGCCTCACATATCTTAAGCTAAAACCGATCACCCAAAAAGGGGGCTCGGCCGTTGAGCAACATGGACACATTAGTACATCCTTAAGAACGAAGACGCGCACAGACAGACGAACGGATCGAAAACTTCAAGATCTTACAAAAAATACTTACACGAATGGAGGTGTCACGAATAGGAAGTAAATAACAGCCTAAAGATTTTACATTCATCACTGGCTAATTGCTAGATCTAATAGTTTTTCGTCTGAAAACAGTGAACCATAAAAGTGTAATAAAAGGAAAATCTTAACCGGCTTTCAGTACCGATTTGAAGCTATTTATTTTTTATGTAAAAATTGCTTAGTTTCACTATTAGGTCTTTTTTTTCATGAGCAGTTCGAGGCGCTCGTCGATAGTAACCGTTATGGTCCACACCTGCCCTAAGTCCATAAAAAAAGTTCACTGTCACACCATCCGAAACTGTTAAAATGTATCTATTGGAAGTATTTAAGAGATTGCGTATAGTCTCATCGAAAGAAATCTTTATTGTCCTTGAACAGCTCGAAATCGACGAGAACAAGATAAGTGTTCATTTACATTACAGTTCTTAAAATACCATTTTTTTTCCTGTACGCTATATTATCATCTAAAACTAAGAGAGAAATAGACTATATATTTGCAAGATATCCTTATATCTATTTAGTAAGGCAAGATCACGTCACCGCTTTGACGGCAGCCATATAAGTAATATTATGTACATAGTTCGACTTGCAAAATTCCATTGTATTATTTTAAGTACTAAGAGTTGGCGTAGCTTACAACTATAACAGAAAGCTCAGAGCTTTGGTCATTTCTTTTTTTTTTTGAATACATAATGCTAGACTTTGGGAATTGTGTTTTTGGTAGCTTTTTTGGCGCATAAAAATAGACTACCTGTATAATATTAAAAACTTTTTACATGTTATTATATTTCGTAACTTTTAAGCAATTCAGAATTTCATTTTTATTATTTTTGACCCCTTTATTTTACGTTTCGATATGAAAATTTTAAATATAAGTTATTTCTACATAAAATCACATTATCATGTTATTATTACCAATATAAGGCTTTTTATCTAGACTCTGTTACTTAAATACTATAGGCTAATACAAGAATATTCTGCAATACATCTCGATTGAGTAATTAACCCAAGTGTTATATATATTATTGTAAAGAGCATACAAATGTATGTCTAGAGCAGAACGAGCTTGGTCGCTTTTTCTTCAATCCCAAATGACATATTGAATATGCAGTTATCTACAAAGTCAAGATTAGTTCAGTGCTCTTGCAGTTGCATGACTTTATTACGTGAACGAGGCGCGATTAATATTTCGTAAGTTTTTTTTTATTTTTCACTTCAACAAATAGTTATAATTTAAAGAGGCAAGTATTAGACGAAGGTTTCGAACCGTTTTCACGTAATAATTTCTCCACAGTTCTGTTTTTTTGCAAAGAGGACACTTCTTGAAGGATGCATATATTTTCAGTAAATATTACCGTATGACGTTTTCGCATTCACTATGTAACCTTTACGGTAGAATTGCCGATCGAGGAGCCGTTTTCTAGGGTTAAGTCGTGGCTACTGCATGCGCGCCTCCTGCAGCGGCGGTGGGTAAGGCAGCGGCGGCAGCAGGGGCGCCTGCACGCCGCCGCCCGGCAGCGCGTAGTACGGCGACACGTAGCCCGCGCCGCTCGCCGCCGCCGCCGCCGCTGTGAACGGTCATTTTGCATGATCGCGGAACATGTTTACGTGGGAGAGCATCTGTAGGTTGATTTGTAACATTCTAAAACTTCGGAGTCACATAAAAGAATGTGCCGTATATAGGTATCCACTCGATTAAATTTTAATATGTATATATGACAATTTACATTATATCTCGGATAGAATACCAAAACGGTCAAATAAGACAAAACAAAGTCTACTTCGCTTACGCCAATTTTTCAGTTGTGGAAAGACGATTTATTTCACATAATGATTCAGCTGAACATACCGGCGGCCGTGGCGGCGTAAGGGTCGAACCCGGCCGCGTACTGCTGCTGGTAGGCCGCGCCCGCCGCCTGGTACTCGTACAGGTGGTTGGCGGCCGCCATCGCCGCCGCGTGCTGCAGCTGCGGCAGCTGCACCAGCCCGCCGCCCACGGCGCCGCCCATCGCGCCCATGTACCCCGGCGCTCCGTACACGTAGCCCGGAGACAGCCTGACGCACGAGCACGTTGTTAAAACATCGAGTGAACTCTCATCTAAATCTAATCCTACGACTCTCGGTACCGAACTTCTATTTATGATACATAGATAAATACATGTTACGACTGTCAAACCTAACCGAAAGACCGCAGCTGGTTAAACTTTAACATGTTAAAAATAAACACACGTTCAACGAACAATCAGTAAAATAAAATGAGTAAGTTCCTACTATATAAGCACTATTTTAAGAACGTGCCAGCCTTCCGCTCCTTAGCACTAGGGTAATCATTTTTTTATATCATTCATTGAAATAATGACGTGCACTAGGTAATGATAATAATAATAATTACAAGATATAAATGTTTTGTGCGGATGTAAAGGGCACTCCAAAACACTGACGTCGAAATTCAGTACAACTTATGTAGTGGTTGTTAAACCTCCTTTGCACTTTTTGCAAGGAAAAGTTGTATTTGTAATTATCTTTCCACTTTTTCTTATCATATAATTTTCTACCTTATTTTGTTACTTCGTCAATGATACAGATACAGCGAATAATCCAACATTCATCGTTACAATTGATTTCTGAAATGCGTTAAGAAAAAAAAAGATATTTGAAGAAGTGGTGTCAAGACCATCGTCAAATCTAAATAAAATGCACGCAAATGGCTGATAAAAGGAAACGAGAGTAACCTAATATGGTCACTTCCCTCAATATATCTACATACAACAATTCGTATTTTGCAATTACTTATTAATATCGCAAAAACAACTACACTTTCTTGTTTTTTTTATTTCAACTATTGATGATTTAAAATAAATTTCCGCGGCGAATTTCCGTGGTGTGGCTCGACCTTTAGCCCGACCGCCGCGCGTGCGTCAACGCCGAAAAAAATCAACGAAAACGAGTCGTCGCGTGACATCTAAGAGTCGGTCGCCTTCCTTCTAAATTGAGCTCGGCGATAATCTATATTCTGTTATCGGGGATCGCCGAGGGCTTCGATGTCCCACCACTAAATTAGTGAGAGCATATAGGAGTCTTACCGGTTAAATGTTCTAAAACTATTATAAAAGCCTTAAAAAACATGTCGTTTACCTGTAACGACTAATCTACGTAACAATTTTGAAAATGTAAAACAAGCGGTCGGTGAGTGCGTCGCCTTCGAAATTGAAGGTCACTGGTTCGAATGCTAACCGAGGGCGAATCGACTCACGAGTATTTAACTTGAGCCAAATCAATCAAGCACCGCGCCTCAGAGAAAACGTCACACCGTCATCCCGGACGCGCCGACGCACGCCGCGTAGGCGAGGCGGCTTGAGGCACTAGCCGCCCAATCTGAAATAATCTGGCGGCGTATGCTTCAGCAATGGACTGATTGGAAACCTGACACCACGACAAAAAAAAAACAAAATATGAGTATCGCATCGAGTATAGATCTGCAGATCTGCTTGCCCCTCTGGGAAACAGGCGTGAGCTTATGTCGCGTCACGTAAAACGAGGCCATCGACTGTAAATCAGGTATATGTCTTACGATGATTCTATTACCATCGTAACCTCTCGATCCACTTCAATCGACATAATACTGAAGTTAATATTTATATTAGATATAATTGTAGACGTATTATTTCATAATAAAACCAGAATAAGATAGGTATTTTGTGCAGAAAAAATACGTGTTGATATTTTGCATTTTGTTGCACTTTTTACATGAAATAAATATAAGAAGAAATTCCAAACGGTGAGTTCAGTGTAAAACTGAATTTCATAGGTGCTGAATATTCAACTAGAATGTAAATCAGTCTACTGCCTACGTCACATGACAGCACAGGGTCACGTAGTTTCGCTAACGACATTATATAGGTCTTTCTACTTTATAAATTTCGAAATTGGAACCACGGCACTTTTAAAACATGTCCAATTTGAATATCGAGACCCTTGCGGTCAAGTGGGCGGCCCGTCGTCGGTCACCGCGGGGGGGGCGCCGAAAGCGAGAGGAGCGAGGAGGGGCGTAGTTCTCAGCTCATCCCGCTGAGTCAGCGTGCCGAGAGAGCTCTCGAGTGGGCGTGAGGCGCGTGCGCGACAAACGCCCCGCCCCCACACCACGCCCCCCTGCCCCAGCTAAACAGGTACCTATTCTAAACGCGATCTGCCTAAACAAACATGGCTATTTCAGGAGTCGCATTACTATAACTACTTTATCCAAGGACACAACACTACAGAATTCTCGTCGACGGTGTTAAGTGAACATGCTGATACTTTCTTTTCCCCACTGTGAAATGTAGTCCAATCAGATAATTTAAGTCGAAGCTGCAATAACCACATATAAATTCAATCGTTACAAAATTTAACGGCCGGGTCTTAGACTTTTAAAATAGGTTATCCAAATAAATAGGTATAAAATCTACATTAAAACATCAGATTATTTGAATTAGCTTTTTATATGTATATTAAGTGTAAATGTAAAAATACAAACACGCGCAAACAGCACACAAACTGGCGATGTAGTACCAAAGCCACATCTACGCTAATCCGACAACCAGCCAGCACGCTACACAGTGTTAAGTCGGGGAAGGTTAGAATAGAGGTGGCCGCTTACAATTACACAGACTGTCCACCGAACAGGTATTAATATAGGTCTCGGTACTAGCTGTTACATAGTATGATGTTCATCGGACGAGTGACGTCGTGACCTTCGATAGAGAACAGAATAGTCAAGCACAATGTACAAAGATAATGCCATTCATGCAACGTTACGGGCTCGTGGGTGTCGCCGGCCGGCCGCTCTTCGGGAGGAGGCCGCTCGCGACTCCGGGACTGAGCTCGACTCGGAGGTTTCTCGAGTACACGGAGGCATTACTGTCGACCGCCGCGCACGCGCGGGGGCGCGCCATACCTACTCGCTAGTGATCGATCGATCCGCGCCGCCACAAGAACGTGGTGCCCGACGACAGATCGCACTAAAAAGAATACCACTTAGGGAAAGCGGTGGACGCGGCGGACATCGCCGGTGTAGTCGAATTAATGACTTCTTCATCGATCGACCGCGGCCGAAAACATAAAACAATTAATCGGAGAAGCTTCCCGCGAGGCGATTATGTGTCGAGTGAAAACAGTAATTTGAATGAATAATATATGGGACGTCGGGCGGTAATGCGGCGCGCGGCCGGCTGCAGCGCCGATCGATGGCGGCGGGCGCGCGCGTCACCGCGCGCTCGCACCTACGTCACGCGCGCCACGCCGCCCGCGCAGCCGCCCACGAACATAGTCTAAGTTATTATAAGTGTATTAAACGAAATCCACCACCAACAAAACTCAAAATCAACAAAATCGTAAACGAACACGGCATAAAACATAAAAATAAATATATAAAAACCATCGAGTGTCGAGAACGATGCTTACGGACAGCGCGGAGCGGCCGGCGCCCGCGCGGTGGCCGCCGGGCGCCGCTCGCTCGCCCGCGTCGAGGAGTATAACAACGTAAACATCAAAACCCAATCGACTAATTCACACCCAAAACGAAAAATCCACTCTCACGCTCACGCTTGCCATAGATACCTATGTGAAAATCGGACAATATTAGGCTAGGGGTCTCCGCCGCCGCCGCCGCCGCCCGCCGCAGCGCCACATCTACCGAGACAAAAGTCAGTCAGCGCCGCCACTCTGCCACGCGCGTCCACCACGCCACGCTCTGACTACCACCTCGTGGCCGACCTCGTCTGACACATCCCTAATTATCGTAACCTCTGATTAAAGTGTTTTAGAACCGTGGATTTTTCTATCGGTTGACCTCGACGTATAAATGTCATTTGCAAAGACTGTTACTGACTTGCCCAATTTTGTAAAATATTTAATAACTACAATTGTGGCCTTAAGGTCCCCATTCTTCCATCATTCTTCTCCGTTGCGATTCGCAAAATCGCCATAATGTCGCCGATAAGGTCAATGGTGCCATCTAATTACATTTGAATTTAAAATGGAATTTTCTAAACACTGTAAATACATGATCTCTCCCGCCGGTGCCCACCCCTGTCTGAGTTTTGTCTCGTGAGATACCGGCAGCGTGGCACAGTGGCACGGTTGTCCGAGCGCCGACACGCACTCACCCGTAATGCGCGGGCAGCACGGAGGGATAGGCGCCGCGGACTCCCGCAGCCGCCGCCGCCAGCCCGAAACCTGTAACGGATAGTACATACTTTAAACATTGTTTCACGATAAATAATTGTATTATATGGAACAAATCTATATTCGTCTCGAATGCACGTAACATTTAACACCAAATTCAAATTTAACACCAAATTCACCAGTTTCAAATATCCTTGAGGATCGCTATACTACTAAAATAACAGCTGTGAGACAAATCGAAATAGGTTGCCCCACGTGCGTCTCACATCTATACCGATAGCCTCTTCGTAATATTATAATGCCCTTAATATATAAATAGAGGTCCTAGTCAATATTCTTGCTCCAAACCCGAAATATATATGACTAATAAGCGTTAAAGAAATCAGAAAAAACAAGTGTTGTTGTAATGGAAATTTCTGAGATTGTAAGAAAAATGACGAATTTTATTACACGAAGAACGTATTCAGGACGAAATAGCTATACATATTTTCCTAATGATTATTTCCAAATCAGATAGATGTACAACTTGGCGCGTGCGCCAAGTACCTACGCCGACGACGCAACTGGCGACATCTGCGCCAAAACGTCGTGCACTAAAAACGATAAAGATGTCAAAATACATTATTAGAAAAAGCAGCAATCCTATATAGCCTACGTCGCCTACTTTATTTCGTGACGGGCGATATGTTATTCGAATTTATCCACTAATATCGCCAGCGGAAGTGGCGGAGATCCCTAACAAAAATACTCAAAAGATTGGAGCACTTCCAAGCGGCGGCGGCGGCGGCGCGGGCCGTGTCGGCGCTCTTTTTATTACATTGTTAAAGTCGCCGCTCGCGCCGCGCTCGGGGCTCTATTCCTGGACTGCCGGGCCGGCAGACATTCCGCGGCGTCGCGACACCGCTCCGAGCGGGCGGCGCGAAGAGCGCGCGCGGACGCCGCGGCGCCAGGTAGCGGAGTCGCGTCCGCCGATCGCTAGACGTTTTGGGACGCGACCGATCGACCGAGACTGCGAAGCTCCTTGGGCGCCGTGCACTGTTATTTCGTATCGGACCCGATCGCCAAGGAAAGGTGGACGTTTCGACATTCGAGCCCGTCGCTGCCGCCGGCTGCCGCGATGTTCGTTGTCGACACACGCCCCGTTTGGCCTCGGTTGGTCTAACGCATTAGCCATATTCATATTGGCAACTAGCGATAGAACAATGAAAAAATAATTTATTCTATTCAGTCTATTCCAAATTAGGCATTTCCAATCCAAGTAAAATTATAGGCGCTTTTGTCCCAAAAAGTGCCTACTGTCCCAACAGTGCTTTAGCGTTATGCAACGAAAAAAAAAGTTATACTTATAGCAAGAGATACGATTTGCCAGACAAAATGTCCGACCACGTTAAGTATAGTAAAACGCACAAAACTTTGCCGCTATGAAGTTCGTCACGAAAGCGTCCCAATTGCGTAAAATAAGAACATGACGGAAAAGAAGGAAGGGTCGGGGAGCGTAATACCTGCGCAATATATCATTCGCAGCCAATTCGGAACGGCAAAGTTTCATGCATTGTCCTGTACGACGACTCAACAGGACCGCCGCTTATAAAGCCAATGGCAACGAACTTTTCCAAATCGGCAACAAATGGCGACGCCATTTATGAGCCGCATATCCCAGGCGTTATCGATACTTTATTCGAAGGTCAGGTTTGGTTCCGTTAATCCACTTGTTATTTTGACGAAAAAAGAAAATCAATCTAGTTCATAGAAAGCAATTTTTTACCAACAAATTTCCTGTCTCAAATCACCTTTCAATATTGCAAGTTTATCTCCTGAAACTATCTGATAACAGATACCACAAAGCGTAAATAAGAAAAGATTATTGGCATCATTCGTTAAGGTGATAATGTTGGCATTAACCGGCGACGTCGTTTTACTCTCGACAAACACAATGATAAAAAAAAATTACAAATCAAGATTGAGAAAAAAAAACTACTACAAAGGCACCAGCACTGCGCAAACAACATCGTAAAATGCTCTCTTTATTTTTTGCACCAATTGCGCGCTTACAACGGTCTCATTAACCGATCGTCGCCGACTTGCCATACCTTTTTTTAGTTGTCGTAAAAAACTTAAATACTTTGTTTTCACTGTATATACCTACACTTGACCATAATTCACCAAGTAGCGTACAAATATATATAGTATGCTCTTAATTCCTTCGCCTGCGAGTCACCACTCTTCGGTGCTAATGATAAAAATGAGAAGCACTGTGATGAATGAAAAACATTTTTTTTTAAATAACCATAATTTTTTTGTAACCAAATACCAAATTGAGTAGGCGTTCAAGGAATTTCAGATCAATTGTATTATTTGGACCCTATGTATACTTGATTTTCTACTTATAGAGCACAAAGAAATGAAAGATAATTCTTCGAGTTTTTAATATTAATTTTTTTCATGTCGACTGGCGATTTTATTAATGAGTTTGACTGACCGAGTTAGGTTATTTTTCACGCCACTTCTGAGGAATCCCATGATGATCATCATCAGGGAATGTAGACGAGGTCACTAATTCCATCCCTCATCACCTATCCGCTCGTCTTAGATTAAGAGACTTGGCCTTCTAAATCTTCCCACTGGTCTATCGCAGACTGAACTGTGGCAATGTCTGGAACGACAATTTGCCGTGCTATCCGTGGCGAAGAACGCAGTTTAATACTAAACTCAATTATCAACGTTCCAAAACTGTACCTTCAAATTACGAGGCAACGCCCTCATCGACCATTGGGCCATCAGCGTTGTTTTATGATGAAACTTTCTTTTATGAAGGTTCTTCACTCACCCCAAGTTTTTACAAACTCTGGCTTAAAAATGTGGAATACATTCTAAAACTATTCCGTCAGCCGAACAAATTGGTCTGAATCTAGAATAAGACGTGACATAATATCTATATGTACCTACGTTCAAATTGTAAATGACGAAAACGAACAATAATTTAGCATAACATGAAAATACCGGAATACCAACAAAAAGATTAAAAATCACGCACAGTGGTCCCCTTTACAATATCTCGACAAACATGAATGATATGAAAATAAATATTGCTTCGGCCTTCGGACCACAGGCGCAGAGCCGGCGAATAAAATATTGACGTGTATGCAATTTAAGGGCAATTAAATGGCCATAAGGGCGATGTACGTACATATCACGCAGCCGGCGATGACCGCGAGCCGCGGATTTTGCATTGTGAGCATTATTCGTGTAACGACTTCCGACACGTAGAATTGCCGGATGTGATAGGAAAATCACTCATTGTTATAATAAAAATGGATACATCGATTTTAGATGATTACTAACATCGGAATAATCAGTATTATCTAATAGGCATAGTAAATCAAAAATAAGTACATAATACCGAATACGCTAAAGATTGACAAAAATATCTGGACAAGACTACATTTAATAAATTTATTGTTATGAAGAGTTAATAATTGCATAAAGAAATTCAACAAAAATCGTATTTGAAACTGAAAAAATCTGACTACGGCAGAGAAAATAAATTAAAATAAGGCATTCAACAGTTAAAAATACCTAGGTCGTAGATGGGACTCCTGTGAACATGGAATTATCGCCAAATATATTTGCATTCAACTTTTGAAATGTTAAATTGATGATATGCACATTGCATCATAACAAGCTGGCATAAATTATGAAATTATCTTTTACAGTTCAGTAATTGATCAATTTAGTGACTTGTACTAGTTATATTCATTAATGTCTTTTTTACTTAAGAAAGAGACAAATGATATATATTTTTTTTAATATTTATGAAAGTAATCAAAATATCAGTATTTCAAATTACCGATTAAAAACAAAAGGCTCTATCAAGTGAAATCATGAATTCGGAAGACCGACAATTAAAATATAAAAAGACAGTAAGTATTTTTTTTACTTTTTGGTACTTTATTTTGGTAATATTTCCATTTTATGTTTTATGATATTCAATGAAATTAATATTGTATTTAATTGAAAATTTTGTAATTACAACTTATGAAATAACAAATTTTAATGCTTTTTGTTTACGGTTTTCATCATATTTATTTTTTTACAATTTTTTTTAATTAGTAGGGGTTTTTTGTTTGATACTAAATAACCTATTAATTGGGTTAATGGTTTAAAGGCTAATAACGTGTAAAAATGAGCCCACATAGGACGGAGGTTGTTGAACTCATCTAAGTAATTTTCAATGGAATTCATACGAAATTTTCCTTTCACTTGTCCATTTTTTAAGTTGGCCGACTAATACTCTACTTAGCAGTAATAGTTTTCCTTTTAACTTCGTTGTATATACTACTGACGTGAATTTTTCACATATCTAAGAATAGCCTGACAGGGAAGGGACATTTGACTAACAAAAGTTAGCCACTATAATGCTTAATTATTACGCAAACAGATCCCTAAGTCGAAAAATGATTCTCACAGACCCGCAATATTTATGAATGAGCAATCCAACGATATCCCACACCACGGGATAGACGAGAAAAGAGAAATTCATCCTCACTTTACGTGTAGGGGAGGTGCCCTACAAATATTTTTTTTTAGATTTCATCCTACCGTTTTGTCGACGTGATTAATATATATATACTAATACCAGATGACAGTTCTCTAGTATACGAGACTGAGCTACGCCGCGGACAGACAGACGGACGGACATTGGCGAAACTATAAGCGTTTCTTGTTGACTAAGGAAACCTAAAAACTTATAAAACCTTAGACATTTGAATTACGGTTGACGTATATAGGATATATCTTATAACATCATGTAATATGTATGACATCCACTGGATTTTTATGAAACTAAAAAATTATTTTAATTGTGGCTGACCTCTATCGTATATTAGAATTTATTATAACGTCATTACTTTATGACGTCGTTCGAAGCCTTGCAAATGTGTATGATGTCTCATATTATTTATGTGTAAACTTGTCTTTATCGTCATTAACATTATCCTACTTTGGACTTCTTTGTAGAAATTATAAAAAATTAGGAACAATAATAGTAACACAGAATTATGTAAAAGATATCTAACCAGATCTATACCCAGAAATATATTAAAAGATGCTTACATATCCAATTTTTCTATATTTAATCGGACTTCGACTTCGTGTTTTGTATAACAGTATGCGTTATTTTACTTGGACACTGTAAAAACGACGCATCAGCTTGTTGAAGTCGTTTCGAAATCCGACATAATGGATCTATGAAAAAAAAAATGTCAATCCACCGCGTTGCCGCGCGATGTTATCGCGGTGAAATGCGGCGCGCCGACGCAGGATGTCGCGCGCGGCCCGCCGTATTGCCAATAAGTTGCGACACGGTCACGCGCCGGCGGCGGAGTTTTGCCGAACTAAAATAAATATCCATTGTATGTATGAACGGGCGTTCCGCGTAAAATTTTATAGCTGGCAACAGTGTAAAGTGTTTTGACGTGAAATATTTAGAGCGCTCATAATTATGGTACGCACAGATATCGGTGATTATTTACTTCCATGAGTGATCTAGAATCTGGAGCGAATTAGCACGTTCATACCATCATATTCTACAAATTACTAGAAATAAAAGAAAATCTGTATACCGTCGACTAACGTACGTACACGGACGTCTGATCGTTTACATTTCTTCTATGTGAAAAGTACTGAACCGACAAACCTCGAAAGGGCATTGCCAATTTTCGCCTACGAACCGGCACAAAGACATAAGTAGGTATATAAAATGTTCTGCTATTTTATGCGCCACATATCAATGATTAGAATGTAACGAACACTTCATAAGCATTTTGAAGGACCTGAATTAAGAGCGGCTAAGTTTTAAAAATACCCTAAGCCTACGCCGCAACATTTGAACAAATGTTATTAGCTTAGCCTCTCCAAACCCTACGGATATGTAGAACACAGATCAAACATATCACTAAAACAATTTAGTCTAAGATCCGGCATTAGAAAAATGTACCCTCATCTGTTAATTGAATCAAATAATGTTTTACAGGCAGATAGCAACATTATAAACATATGAGAACAATGTCTGCCACCGTAGTCCTGCTGGTACTAAAATTAATTAATTAATAAGTAATTAACTATTTGCTTCTTATGTTAATTGCACATCGCAAGTACAACACTTTGTAATATGATGTTTTACGCCTTGTTATAGTAGGCAGCGACCTTTATGACCGCTACAGCTACCTGCAGCCAGGAGTAAACAGGTATATTAAATGAACTTATTTCCCTCATCTGTTAATTACAAAATATTATAGTACTTGAAGTTTACAAAATTCTAAATATATTTATAACTGGCAGTTACCGTGAAATTATTTGCAGCATACATTAAAAAAAATTAAGTAATTAATGTTGATAACACAGGACTACGGTGGCAGACATTGTTCTCATATATTTATAATGTTGCTATCTGCCTATACTAGTTAAAAATATTAAGTTAGCGTACACCGTAAAGTGTAAAATAAAAATAGTAGTGTCAATAAGCGACGAACGGGAGGCGGATACACCTTCATATCCGGTTCAAGCAGCCGGGATTGCTCTTATATTCTTTTTGTTGTCGTCTTGAATCGTCTCGGTCCAATTGCATTTGTTATTTTATTTGTTCGCAACCGTGTAGAGATGTCATTACACAGGTAAACTCGCAGTAAACGTCAAATCGATCAGCACATAACAACAGTCACCGTTGCGATTTTTTTCGTTCAAAACGAACGCATCTAAAATGCATCCATTCGAAGACCGGCACGCTGCGAAACTTCGACGGGTCGGCGCAGGCGCCGGTCGCGCGGGTCACGCGAGGCCCGCCCGGCGGCCGACTCGACGCCCATCGACCGGCCGGCCGAGGCCGCCCGGCGCGCGGTGACCGCGCTTATCTCCGATCTCTTCGGCGACGGTGGACGCCGCCGACGACCGCCGATTGATGGCCGGGCCCGTTCGGAATGCGTACGCTCTTAATGTTCGGCCCGCCGTGTCGCCCGAAAAGGTTTCTGACATGAAAATGTCCGCCCGCCCACTCGGTGACTAATGACGATGAAATTTTATTTCGTAGGAAAATAGGCGTTTGTTTTATGTTTTGTCGCGCCGTTTTCAGAATGATAAACGTCAATAACTTACAGCGGCCACAAAGCTCGATATAATTAATGAAGGCGTCGATAATGTCGTAACGCGCTAGCTTTTCACGATTCGTTATTCCCTTATCGATAAGGACACTCTCTTTGACATAGTGAGCTATCGATCCAATCACGATCCGGGATCTATCCTATATATAAATTTTCAACGTTTTCATTGGCAACGATAGATGGAAGCGACATTGTCTGGGCCTGACGACCGGATGTCGGCCACAGCATGCATAACCGCGGGAATAAAATAATTATATTGTAGATCAGTGCTGCTGTAGACTTAGGAAGAACAATGATCAGCAATGAACCGAAAACACGTGCCGGTTGGATTTCGTTTCATTAAAAAAAATATACCTATTTAGCTACCGAATCGACTTAATGTGATCAAATGCAGGTTAGGGTTAGAATTAGAGTTGGGAAAAAATGCTATTAGTTAAAAAAAAAACGGAAAAGTACAAATAGGAGGTCCTGAGAGTTCCGAACAAAATTAATTATATATGAATTCATCAATTCTCAATGATTTTTGTCTGTTTTCGATACTGATGCAAGATATTGGTGTAAGAAATTCCGAAACCATAGATTCTTTTCAAAAAATTTTTCGATTGTTTTCATAAATATCCTAAACTTTAAAAAACTAAGTTTCCAGAGTGAGAAGCAAAAAAAATTAATGTAACTTTGAAAACAAAATTTTTTCGTATGATATCGTTATGATTTCGATATCCTACATGATGAAAATCATAAATTTGTAGTAATTAATGATTTTCATCATATGAAATTTTTTCCCTTGTGCTGTGCTGTGAGATCCTTCTTTTTGCCAGATCTCATGATTCTAGGTTGGCGGATAGTACTCTATAGATTCTAATGTGTTTGCGAGTATTAAAGTATGCAGCATAAACAGCAGTATCTCGTGATTGCATTGATTTGGAACTTTGATTTGTTCTCAGATTCAAGGATTTGCGGACCTGAATATTTGATATTAATTTGAAGTTAATACCTCTACACATTCCTGAGGAAAGGGTTTCGACAAACAGACACATAGACAACGAAGGATCCTATAATGGCTCCTTTTTCCTTTTGTAGTACGGAACCTTAAAACTAAATGTTAAAAGTGGAATAGGATTAAAAAAAGGAAAACTAATATTTACTGAAACGTAATAATATACTGTAGTTGTAAATCTGTAGACGTGTTGATGTCAAATATCGACGTTGACAGAAAAAAACCAGACAAGTGCGAGTCGAACTCGCACACCGAGAATTCCGTAAAAATTTGCAGGTACATATTATGTTCACGAATCGAGTCTCGCAGTTTTTTGTGATTTATTTAAAAATATACAGCTTTCAGATTTTTTCTTCTGTACAAATTAGCAAAAGTTTAAAAATATCCTACAAAATGATTTCATTACCCATACAATTACGACCGCGCATACTACGTACTTTAAAAAATAAAGACTCTATTTTTTATGATTTAATTACGAACGTATGATTTTTAGATTTTTTCCTATACTTGTAGTATAGGAAAATATATAGGAAATGAAAAAAAAAAGGAAAAAAGGTAGCACGGGGCGTTACTTGCCAAATTTCATAGTACTAAATCAACGAAAAATACCCTATAAAATTTGATTCCCTTAAGAGTGTCAAAATATACGTTTTTTTGGGCATAAGCCGTCGTATCTTTTTTCACGTTAACTTAGAAGTTTGATATTTTCACAACTTCAAGGGACTGTAGACTTGAGTTTATGGTTTTAATTTCAACTGCAAACCTCCACGTATTCCCGAGATGAAGGGTCTTGACAGACAGACGGACGGACGGACGAATGGACAACAAAGTGATCCTATAAGGGTTCCGCTTTTGCTTTTGAGGTACAGAACCCTAAAATTAGCTTTCGATAAAAATAAGAACCTCTTGTCGCTTTTTTCCTCGTTTTTTAATTATTCAGTGGTTGAATCAAAGCATTTAAAGCTTTTAATCTAGCCGATCAGATGGCAATTAACTTGTTCGAAGCAAGTCCGATGTAAATCAAGTTTAATAATAAAACCGATCGATTCTCAATACGAAAGAAATCAAATACTTTTTTTTGGAAAATTAAATACGATACCTCACATTCGTTGTACATCTATGTACAGATGATCTTTTAATGCTCTTGAATTTCCAATCCAATCCAATGTTATTAACGTTTATAATAATTTTTAATTATAAAATGTTATAATTAAAGTTTTCGAGTCCATAACACGTCACGAACATAACGCGCTATTCCCGTTACAGAATTTTTCATTTGATACGCCATCGTCGTATGATGATAATGGACTAGATTAAGAAATGATTTTAATAAACAACAAATTCGGTCGAACAAGATTTAGACGAGAAACGGGACAACAAATCAAAGACGATGAAGACGTTTTTGACGCTGTGACTGACACCGCTCTTGCAGTATTTAGGATAAGACATTTAACTATTGGTTAATATGAGGTATTAATTGGCGAAAATTCATAATTATACGTTTATCTGCAATATGTATTAACATTTAGCATGCAAACACATCGCTTAGATATCATGCATGTTGCATGATATAGAAAACCTGAGTGATATCCGTCAATCCTCTCGAATCAATAGTCAATTCGTTGGATAGGGATTCGTAGTGGAAGAACAGATTCGAGTGTCAGCGGTGGATCGCACGCTGCGTGTGGACACGTGTCACAGGTAAGCGTCTAACATCTAAATATTCTCTCAAATTTATATACCGGACACAACGCGTTAAAACAAGATCAAAACAACGTACTAAGACAACCTCCATACATCCACGTATACGTTCATGACTGAAACAGAACTGGCTGACGGCGAAAAAGAAGCCAAATACCAATTTGAATTTCGCTCGTACGCGGTCGTAAAAGAGACGTATAGGTACGTAAGCCGGCATAAAAATACTGCAACTGCGATAAAACTGAATTCGCTGAGCACAACGCGCCGCGCGCCGCCGACGGGTCGTGTGGTGATGGCAGGTCTTTCGGATTCCCGCCGCGATATTGGTCATCCAGTGTCCGAACAGGAATCACAAACGAGGAATTACCATCTAGGATGTGAAACATTTCGTCGGCTCGACCTCGCCCGAATCGGAAATGGATTTGGGACAAATGACGAAGAAGAGAGAAAAGGATGGCAGGACTTAAGCGTGTCCCGTTAGGACTGGTGAACAAGATTTAAATTCGCGTTTAAACATTAACAAGAATAATTCCGGTAACAAGTGCTGCGCACGCGGCGGAGGTCGGCGGAGGGGCGGAGGGTCGTCGAACCGAAAGGCGTCGCGGTCGCCGCTCTAAGGGTTCTGTGAAAAGCGATTTCAGAGCTACTTTCGCAACCTCGAAGGTTTCAGATATCGACAGTGCAAAAGATTGCATTTCTTTTTTTTTACGCGATATCAATAGTATATAGAAAATATTGTATATAAAGTAAAATGCATACAATCATATGCTCGTTACAATTGTGATTTGTCACATAAACAATAAGAACGATAATTTTTAGCATTTAACTTTTTGTAACTTAAAACTAAAACTAAGAACTTTATGAACAAATCTTAAAAGTCCAATTTCAACTAATTTTATATATTAGTACTAGTTATTAATTAGTACGTACGATAAAACGTTTTTTTTTTGTGGCCCCACTGCCGTATATATTTTTCATCTGTTTTTTTCTTTGTAACATTCACATAGTGGGAATATCGGAAAAACACACTTAATGCAGTTCTATAAATACAGACACCATAATATTGAAATCGGTTGCACAGTTTCCCATCAAAAACAGACGCGACGCCGTAAATATTGTGGTATGACTAATATCATATACTTATAAACGGAATTTAGCGCGGAGCCTGAGGCACTCCGGTGACGTGGCGGGCGACTAAAACTTTCCCAATTCCATATGATTTAGCGATTTGTGTATGCGAAACGGTTTCTCACGAGAATTCTTATACTTGTCTATAATCTACAACTTCACGCCGTTGCGCGTGGTATGGGCTAGCCAGATAAAGCGTTTACAAATTTCGCTGTTAGTCGAACTCGATATGACGTCATACCTTCATGGAACTAGAATAGTTTTGCCTACCCTCGAAGTACGATTTACTCACGTTGTAGTCTTAAGCGTTACCGAATAGTATTACTGAATAAATAAATGCACATAATATATAAGGTATATAAAAATGTATTCCAACATGTCCGAGCTCGAACTCACAACTTCGGATAGAGGTTTGTCTACTACCGCTGTCCTCAAAATTACACTTATTAAATAGACAATGCTCCAATTACATTTTTTCTGTGAAATTCCGTTTTTTAGGGTCCCGTACCTATAAAAGGAAAAGGAACCCTTAGAAGGATCGCTTCATTGTCCGTCGTATGTATGTCAAGACCCTTTTTTTTCAGGAAAGCGTAAAGTTGAAATCAACAACAAATATTTATCTGCGGTATTTAATGTTAATTTCAACTCTGTGCTCACTTGAAGTTGTAAATACAAGCTTTTAAATCAATGTAATCAAAAAATACAGAGAAAATATGGACATTTATGCTTATATTTTGAAACTTACAAATAAATCAACACCTGTAGGGTACTTCTCATTGACCTAGAATCATAAAATTTGGATGAAGGAAGGTCTAACAGCACAAGTATTGACAAAAAATTGAAAATCGATAATTTGGAGTTAGTATATCATACGATAAAATATTTTCTTATGTTTTCAAACTTATGCTTGCAATTCGAATATACACTCTGATGTAAACCAGTATATGGAAGAATGTTTTTAAGTACGCGCTACTAAAACTTAAGATTTTCAAAAAATCTTTTTTTTTTAAGAAAATTCGTTTTTTTGGAAAAGGCTTAAGTTTCGGAGTTCCTAGGGCCAATATCTCCCTAGTATCGCTACCCAAAACAGACAAAAATTATTGAGAGTCTTGATGGACGAAATATCTACATACATAATAAAATTAAGTTTCTAGGGAACTTTCAGGGTGCGAGTCCTATTTGGACTTTTCCAGTTTTTTTTTCATTCTATGGAATATAAACATAAGGCAAAATAATTAGTGAAGTTTATAAATCCGACTGCATAAAAGAGAACTGAACATGGAGAAACAAGATGCTTTAAAAAAATCATTCAATCAAATACAATAAATATTTGCAGTCGGAGGTGTCCGATTCATATTTCATTATTTTCTACAACTCTACATGCATGCATCTCCGATTACAATGATTGATGATGATGAATTTTTAAATTATTTTGTTTCCAGTTTTTCAGTTCACTTTTTCAAATCGCTTTTTTTTCTTTATTAGAAAATATTCGGCTTCAAAAGAAATGCGATGGGTGCTCACTAATTTAATGTCTCGATCGTTTTTTTATAAATTCATATTATTTTTTCTATGTACTTTTTAAAATATATCATGTCGTGCAGGGCCATCTTTCGGCGGCGGTTTCTCATGCGAATAAATCTCTATTGGATCGCCCGCCGTCCACGGACTATGCGACGTGTCTCGGTTTTGATATCCGCTCCATCCATAAAGAAGCTCATCGAAATGCGAACGTTCAGTTATAAAAATCAGTTTACAACATTTAACCGTTCGCTTATAATACGAAACTACGTAACGCCGGCGTCGAGTCGCCGTTAAAACTGTCGTAAATAACTCCTGAGCGTACCTACGTTGGTTTTGTAACTAAATACATTGTTACAGGAATTCTAAACAGCGCAGGCGTTCGCTCGCGTCAACGAAGTTAACATCTGGTATATGGGTCGCGGCCGCGTATACTCTTGGCATCATATTTGGCGCCATTTTTGAGGTCGAAGCGTGCCATTACGCATTCATGTTATAGGCGGGCCAGTCATAACACACCGGTGTTTAAACTGCCGTTGTACACACTTCGTTTCGTAAGAATGATCCGTGTTCTACGTGTATACCTAGGTATTGCTAATATTGTATTATATAAAATATTTTATTATGGAATCAGGTTAACGAGTTGTGGTGCACTATTAATAAAATTGTGAATAATTGTCCCGCGTATTTCATCCGAATTACGTAGTGCTCGTAGTACTGAGATTTTTCGGATTCGGAAAATCTCAGCACTACGAGAAATATATTTCGGTAAATTGCAGTAAAATTTTGTTATCATTAGAAATATCTTTAAAATATAAAATACATTCCCTATTTGAAAAACGAATATAAGATTTGATAAATTTATGTTAATTCAAAAAAAATATTTTTAAATCTAACGCTTCTTAAAAGACAAAATCCTAATTCTTCGTTTTAATCCACATCGGTTGTATTTGTGTAGATTATAGAATACATATTTTAATTGACACAAACATTTTTTTCTGTTTTGCACTTCCATTCTTTCATGCCAAGCAACCACCGCGCGGCATGAAATATCCTCTTTCACCAAGTCATATATGAAAAATTGACGATATCTCATGTTTTAAGAGACAGTGCTCCCCGCAGCTTATATTTAGCCACATCAGTGTTACGACTCCTGACATCCCGGGATCTGGTTTTTGGAACCGAGTCTCGTTAGGTGGCTCGTCGGCCTATCGAAGGCGATGCTTAAAGCATGAGCTGCAAAACTGCGAAAACAATGATATGATGCGAGAGGTGCTTTGAGCAAAAAAAACCAGAAATTGGTCATCATCCCGCCCGAAATAGTGGCTGATTTACTATTTCATTGCTTATATAGTCAAAACTAAGAAAACGAGATAACAGATGCTGTTCCATTTTGTAAACAGCAGTGTTTCTGACTATTGTGACGGAGGTACCATCATACGATTTTGACTGTTTATGGAATGAAATACTAAATCGGCCACTATTTCGGACTTTTTCATAGTTAAAATAAAAGAACACACTTTAATAAACTAAAAAGTAAACAACAATTTTAAAATGTAATTTTGAATGCTTAAAGTCCATATAAATGTATGTAAAAGGCATTCCGACTGATGTCAAGCACCATACATTTATTTATTTTTATTAATATTATATTCAAAAATTATTATTTGTTACTTTGTCATTCATTATAGTGTGTTTTTTTATCCGTACCATGTGTTTTAGTAAATTAAAGTATGATTTGTTAAATTTTTTTACTGAATTTTTTAGTTTTGTTTAGGTGTTATTTTTTTAGTTTTTTAAAATTGTATTTTTTTTTCTTTTTATCCGAGCCCATGGTTGGTCCAATAGTATTGAGATCACCAAAACAAATCGATGAACCCAAATTCGCGGGGTTTACTAATAGCCATTAAGTTCCACTAACTATAACCCTGATTGCACAATCAAATTATACCAAATTATTACATTGTTATCGATTCCTGCGTCGATTATATGATATCGATTGCATGACGTGCAAAATCTCAAATTATTCAAATACATATATGGTAATGAGTGAAAATTAATTTGAATGATTCCGATGCACGAATCGGCTCTCCAGCTAAATCGATGCTAAAATATTCTGAAAATTGTTCACTTTTTCTGAAAGAGCAACTTCGCTATCGAAAGGCGCACGGAATGCAACTACTATACGGTTAGCGTAATAGATGCACCACTCACGAGCATCGAACAACGTACAAATGAAATTTTGAAATCGTGACATGAATTTTTTACTCAATTTTTGGTAGGATTGACACCGCGATGCAGCGCGAGGCCGCCCGCGCCATCGGCGCCATTAATATTACGCCCTCTTCTTGGCTCGCGCCTCTGGTTCCGGGGACACTTATTTTCGTCGGACACGTGCGGGGGGCGGCGGCACGTGCGGGGAGAGGGTCAGGGGGGGAGGGACGTCGCACGCGCCGCTCTCTTCACGGGCTTCCGTCGCACGAAACTCTGATAGTGATTAATTTGAGCATGGATTCTTTGAAATTATTCTGACAATTAAGTAAATCTGTTTGATTTCCTCATGACTAATAAAATAAAAATGGAATTTTGACGCCCTCAACACGTCTGCATGGTCGACGAGACGAGATAACAAATAAACGAAAAAGAATGTTCGCAAAACTAACAAGTTCAGAGATGAGATTGTATACCTTTTAGTAATTTGTGCACATTGGAATTGAAAAAGGAAAATGGTTAATTATAAAGATTGCATGATGATCGTCATCACTTCATTGCATTACTTCATCTCCACAAATCATTAAAATGGTACATTCACCTAAGTGATGGTGGCCGGAGATTACAGAAGTCTCGGAGATTACAAAATATGCGTATCGCATACTTAATTACTGCTGATGGTGACGTATGTTATACCAAGCACTCGTGCAAATATTAAAAGGTTAAAAAAAATTACACTTTTTGCAATAATGAAATACTAATTACCTAACGCATTGATAATCATTAATTATGAGATTAGTTTTAGTAACCAATAGGTATTATGATTTTCTTTGATGTAGAAATAATAGTTGAAATAGATATAATCTACACTAGGAGGCTAAATCTAGAAGTTTAGATATTTTAAAATGGTTGGATATGATTGGATACTATTTAATGTGTTCTCCAAAATTAAACAAATATTACAAAATTGCAACACTCAAGCTGCTTCAGGTTCGCGTGGGTCTAACCAAGTCTCTGTACAGGGAAAAAGTTAACGCGCTGAACTGGCTACACCGCGGTGGAATCCTTCGAAGTACAGAGACGAGGGCGCTGGCGGCGCGCCAAGGCTGGTGCCGCGACGCGACGTCCCAAAACTGCGTATATTTAGACAAAATAAAGAGCTGGCCGAAGACAAAACGAGACGGGACTCCCGCTTTATAAATAGGCGCTGCTCGTCGGCCAGTCTCGGCTCTGCGCCCGCGCCGACTTGCAGCTGTTGTACATAAATAATAATTACCGAGAACTCCCCGAGTGCCGGCCTAACCGATTGTCCTAAATAAAGATTAACCTGTCGCCGGTAATGTTCTGCCCTCTGAAACAGAAAAATCTGTGGCAGCCGTAGATGGGAACGGCGTCCTTTGATTTTCACCGCCAGATTTTACATTCCCAAATACCGTTAGAATTGTTTTCGACATTGCGTTCAGCCGAATTGAGACTCAGAGGCAACGCCGGAAAACGGAGACAAATTTTTCAGAACGTTAATACATATTTATTTCAGTGTAAAGTGTATGGAGCACCGGTTTTTCATCGAGCGTTAAAAACGACATTATCTCCGACCATAAAAGTAGGAATATGTCTCCCTATTGGAGAGACGCTTTCAAGACATATGTTTTTAAGTTTTTCTTTTCATTTGACGCCACAGCACGATCACAGCCCACGTAGGCAAAGTGGTGACTAAGAGCTAGAAGAACGCTATTTTTATAGCTCTAGGTTGTAGTGCTTGCCGTATAATGGTAGTTCTAAACCTATAGCGCAGTTTTTCACAGGTTTTTTTGCTGTAAACGAGTTGTGCAGCAGCTATTTTCGATGCTTTTCTATTGTCAAATAACGGCTTCCTACGCAACATTTATTTGACTGAAAGTTGAAGTAGTTTTTGTAGTTCAAAGTGACAAAATTCAAACAATATCTTAAATAGATTCAAAATAATAATCAGATTATTATGTAATATAAAACCATCATGTTGACTTTGAATTCATTTTTATTTTAGCAGGTGATTACACAATTAATAGGGTGATTATACGAATACAGTTTTACTCACAATAATACTCATGTTTTGCGTAAATTTTAAAGCAATAATATTCAGTTTTGTTTTATTAAATAAAATAATGAAAAAGGAAAAATTACCGAAAATAGACAGACGTGTTTAATTTCTGTATATAAAAAGTAAAAAAACGTTTTATAACAGTAAGACAAAACTATTGAATTAATAAAACGAGAACTTTTGTATTGGTAATGCTAGGAAAAAAACATTTTCATTCCGTTCATTTGTTATTCTGCAATTATAAAGTAAAAAAAAAGAT
This sequence comes from Eumeta japonica, assembly GCA_005406025.1. Taxonomy (NCBI): domain Eukaryota; kingdom Metazoa; phylum Arthropoda; class Insecta; order Lepidoptera; family Psychidae; genus Eumeta; species Eumeta japonica. Next base: position 83,138 of record BGZK01001338.1, read on the forward strand.
GGCTTTGCGGTTTATATTACGAAAAATGTGTTTTATTCTATTTATTACAATATAAATAAATGAATAAAATAAAACAAGCTTTTATTGCTGTTTATCAATATACTAATAATTAAACTAGTAATTGTATCGGAAACCAGTTCTTATTTTCCAACTAGTCCTTCGACCAAGGGCCTCCTCTAAAGCTTTCCAATTTGTCCTGTTTTTTGCAGTGCGCGTCCATTCTGTACCAGCAATCTGTTTCATGTCGTCGTCCCGGCGTTTAGTTTGTCCACCCTTATTTCTTTTTGTCCCGTGGGTACCATTTCGTTATTTGTCTCGTCCACTGCTCTTTACCTTCCCTTGACATGTGTCCTGTCCATTTTAATTTGAGACGTTTGCAGACGACATGTATATTTTTTAATTCAGTTTTTTTCTTAAGTCTTGTAATAAGATTGTCATAAAGAAAAAGCAACTGAATTTATTATATTATAGGATGATAATATCAAGCAGTTATATTGCTGTTAAATACGATATTCTTATTAGCCAGAATCAAAGCCGCTACATTGCTATTGGTTGCAGTATAAGCAAATAGATAAAGAAAAACAGTTCTGTGCGAAATTTATCCGAAGTGAATGCGTCGTACTAAATTGTTGAAATAAATAACTGACATCTTCTTTTCATTTTTTTCCACTGGCTTTTATCCATTTTAAAGTATTTTTAATAGAACGCTGTAAAACAGGATGATCTGTTTTATTTTATCAAGTTATGCATTTTAAAAGTTTTAATTGTCACTTACACTTACAGACCAACATCAGCATATTAGTTCTCACGGCATAGCTGAAAAGCTAGGAATTGACTACCAAACAGTTTTGAAACCCATTTGAAAAAAATAGGAAATACAAAAAAGCTCGATACTTAGGCACCATACGAGCTCACTGAAAGAAATCTAATGAATCGTATACTCATTTGCGATTCTCTATTGAAACGTGATGAAACCGAACCGTTTTTGAAAAGATCGATCACTGGTGATGAAATATGGATTACCAACGATAAGAACGTGCGCAAAAGATCATGGTCAAAAGGCAAGCAAGCTCCACAGACTATAGCGAAACCCGGATTAACTCGCAATAAGTTAACGCTATGCGTACGGTGGGTTTGAAAGGGCATTATTTATCATGACCTTTTACCGCTGGGCTGTGCAAAACCATCGACTCGGATGTCGGATTCGGATCGGTGGCGGTAAAACGAAACTTAAACAATATCAAATTAATTATTGCATTAGCTTAAGACTGGTAAATTTGAAATAAAAATCTACACTAATATATAAAGAGGTAAAATTTATCATTTTCTTGTACAAAATCTCACAAACTACCGGACCGATTTTGTAAATTTTTTTTAGTAATAAAGAGCTGAGTTACGTCAGTGTTACAGCATATGGTTTTGCGAGTGTTATAGCGTATTGTTATATATTTTGATGTTGCAAAGAGCAAGGTTTAGTTTTCCCCCGCCTTTGCTTATATGTCTATAACTTTTATTGTTATGAATCCATAACGGGAAATAAAATTGTGCATTGATTCTATGTCTGTGCGGGCGAAGCCTGCTCGGGTCATATTTATACATAAGGACGTGACTGTATTTCTTTATGCAAGACAATCTCTGGAGTCATTTGGATGACTTCGATCGGATTGTCATGGAAGTGTGTTTTTATGATCGTTCGAAGAAACACATGACATTTGGGTATTTATTATTTTTTATTAGAAGATTTATGAAATTCAAAAATTAGTTTTGCTACGTTAGTGGCAATGCGAATCGCATTAGTGGAACCAACACGCAGACTGCATGTACTCGTTCAACAGCAAAATGGCAAAAAAAAAATCAGTTATAATCGATTATCGATAGTTAAGTCTGTATTAACTAGGTTCGAGACCGGACCATGAGCCGAAACGAAATTGAGAACGGGACCAAGATTGGAACCGAGAGTGACAGCGGCATCGAGATCAGACCGAGAACGAGACCGAAATCGGCACGGACGGTGGATTCTAAATTTAAATCTCGATGAGGACCAGGATCGAAATCATAGCTGATAGAAAAATAGCTCGATATAGGAAATAAAGAAATGTATATTACGTTCACGTGGGTGAGGCTGCATACGAAAGCTAAAAGGAATGTTCACTGTGTTTGCTTTACCAAAGTTGTGGTCTTAAACCAAAAAGTTTAAAGTACATATTAAAAATTATCATGACTTTTAAATCAATAAAAAAATGAAATTTTTCAACATTAGACTATAATAATTCTTGTCTATGGACAGTTATTGGGGAAAAAAAAGGGAAACTTAAACAACGTAAACAAATCTTAAGCAATCGGATATTAAAGTATAGAATTTTTCAAAGTCGTACAGTGATCATTTGCCACGCTTGGCTAAAAAGCACTTCATTTAAGTAAGCCATTAATTTAATTAAACGATCGAGCCGATTATGTACAGTTGAAGAGCTACACCACGAACTGCTAAAAACGATTGAAATCGATAAAAGTTAGTGAAGTAAAACTATTATCGTTAATTACTAAAAATTAACTACTTTTTCAGATAAAACTACCGTCTGCGGCCGATTATGAACTCTTGAATGCGAATTTATCTATTTATTTATTTTTTAATTTGCAATTGATCAAATTTGTATAAACTCATTTGTACCATTTTAATAGTATTTTCATGTAATTGTGCTTAAAATGCGAGGCAATTATGTTTTTTTTTATTATTATTATTTCCTGTTAAACGTTTTTAAATAGATAAAAAAACGTACCGAATTTCAGCGAAATCGTAGCTGCGTAAGCAGTCGACACGTAAAATTCGCATAATAAGAATTCTAAATATTTGATAATTCGCATTTATCAAGTGTTAAAGAGTCCAGGGGGTAGGTACGCTATACTCAGCGCTTAGACTGTAACTAGTGTATTCAGTTGCAGCGGATTATAGAACGGGCTTCACACGGAAGCGTGTCCGGTTACACGCGGCGAAGGGCCGACAATACGCCGGAACCGCTCGCGGCTGAGGGTCCTCAGGGCTCCCGGCGAGAGCGCCCACTGCAGCCGGCGAACGCGGCGTCGCCACGGCCAATGTCGCCACGGATGCGCGACACCGTCTAGTTGCTAAATCGATTCCATAGCTCCGAATTTACGTGTGTTCGTACTTTGAGAGAAGTGCTCTAAAATCGTAAACCTTGCTTTCAGTTTCATCGTTTTGAATATAAAGTAATATACATCTTCATTACACCACGGATACATTAGTGTCACTATATAATTATATGGAAATTAAACGTAAGCATTAATAGTAATCTAAAAAAAGAAGCTAGAATAAGGATCAGAACTACTTCGGGGAATCTTCCCTGTTATCGTATCACTGTTGCGCTTTACAAAATTGACGGGAACGCGTCAGCTCAGCTTGTACACTAAGTAGTACAATACAGTAATGTACTTAATTATTATGATGACGATAGTTACAATATCCAGTATAATACAATATAATGTGGAATACACGAAAATAATGATATTTTATAATTTTTAACTGTGGTAACAAACAAACAAGAGATTTAATAAATGAAGTGAACGTGTTCACCACCAAACTTGTATTAGAGGGTATTAGAGTTGATTAAGCACAGGAGTTGCTTGGATCAAAATGGGATGAAAAAAATTGAATTTTTTTGAATTGAAATGAAATGGACGGAAATGTATTATGTTCCCGTAACTTAGAAGGCGTTTAGGGATTCCCATGAACACCAAGAAATACTTCCTTTAATAAGGATTGTAACATAAATTTATAAAAAAAGAAAATTGTAGTTTTAAATTAAGTATGCTACAATATCTCTGATGTAGGTAAACATTTTGACTTGATGTTTCTACACTGTTAACACAAAAGCCAATTTGACTTTAAATGATTTGGAAGTAAAGCTACGACCAGAGTATAAGCAGATACCATCTAAATAACATATATGTTATTTTTAAATGTCATTTTAATTATTGGAAACTCTCCAAACAGGCGGACAAACAAAGCGCAAACGACGCACATTTGGAAGAATTCCTCTCGCTTCGGAGCCATAAGCGATCGAAGCTGTAATAACATAATGGATAAATTTTCCCTGAAAAGTCATTTCGATAAATTTATTTCATAAAAAAGCATTAACTGTCTGAATTGAAAAACGAAAAGTTTCAGTATTGAGATCTTGGGCATCGCTAATGCGTTACCACAGAGATAATTTAGTGAAGAAGGTGAGAAGGCAAAAGAACAGTCGCTAGTCTCATTTGGGAATGTACGTGTCAGGCATTATATTGATTCGAACACCGATTTGGATCCCATTCAAAGGTCGTCCATGCGTGCCCTGCCAACGCGCATAGATCGAGTATCGCCGATGAGTCAGAGAGCAAAATTCGAGGTCGTGCAACCGGCGAGCGCATCGCATTCGCTAGCAACAGCCCCACGTTCGCCCTCCGCAGCCGAGTCTTGTTGGCGTGTCGGTCCGTAGGGCAACCTGCCGCACGCCGCCCTAGCAGTCTGTAAGTACTCGGCCGTGTTTTCAAGTTATTACACAGGTCAACTGTAATTTTACATGGATCGCCAATTGTGTTGCACTCGCTACGCGTGGAAAACTACGCTGTGTTATTATTAGGCTGGGCTAACGGCTCGCGCTTGTAATTAGACTTTTGTAAAGGTTGCTGTAAAGAAAAATATAAAGAGTATTAAAGTTCGCACAGAATACTCGGATGTTCTATAAATTGCGTTGCGTCCGGATTAGTCAAGCGCACTGCGTCTCATTCTGAAACATTTTGTAGCGTCGGACAACAAAGCCAGCGACTGTCGATAATTAACGTTATTAAGTGACAAAAGAACGCAATTCGGTCACAAAGTGATAGGCGCCATAGAGAAGGTACAATATAACGTTCTGTCAGGTCTATAGATTTATTCTGGATGCATATCCGGTCTGTATAGTTTTCTTTATATCTTTAAAGGAATACATTTTCTTCAAATCTTCAGCGTTGATACCGTTGGTGTGATTGGCGCACTGTACAACATTGCAATCGATAAAAGAAGAAATTGCAGAAAACTCGTGTTACCGCTTCGTCAAAAAAAATGCATACCATATCAGCGAATTATGAAAGGGCAAATTTACAAAATATTCTAATCTATCTCACTACATAAATTAAATATCCAATAAAAGATCGAAACAGAATTGACTTTGTGTTGCTATTCTGTAAACAAAAGCCGCACAAGTTATACCTCTCGTTGTTGAGTATTAGAAAAATCTGTTTGGAAAACCATTTCAATAGAATCTATACGCTTATTTTAAGGCACGAAAGCGAAGTAATAGATGATTCATTCACAATACAAGTAGTAAAACAATTTAGTTTTTGCATACGAAATTAAAATCTACAAATTTTAAGTAGACGCAATTACAATTCTATCAGAAAGTTTATAATAAAAAAATAATATTATTGACATAGAACAACTATTAATGTAGAACAGAATAAAAAAGAAATTCTCTATTCATATTTTGAATCATATTTACAAGTTATCTTCTACTTATTGCGTGGGATGTGTTCTAAGCGAGTTCTTACATATGTAAGATCTAACTGATGTACAAACTTTTACAGGCTTTTGCATTTTGTATCTACGTATTTTATGTGTAAGGACTATTTTTGGAGCATAAATACACGAATTTCATATAATATTAATTATAGAGTTCTATGTTCAATTCCGAATAAACTTTTAGATACGGTATATATTTGTGAATGTCGTTGCTCTGATTGCATAGTATACAATTCCATCATTATATTCTTCGTTACGACGTTAAACATAATTTGATTGCATTTTAAAACTTTTATAGAAAGCGTTTTATTTGTATATTATCTGATTTCGGACAAAATTCTCAGATTATTTTTTTCATATTAGGTAGACATGCCAACGCAACCCTAGCTTTTATCAGCTAAACGTTTCTAATTTACAATTTATCTAAAACTGAAATATATTAGTTACACAAAGTATTTAAGTTTTATTATTGGTTTTACTACTCTTTCAGTTAGAACTGCGAATTAATCGTCCTATTACATTACAAAAGTTACAAAATAACATTTAATTTACGAATTTTACAAATCATATTAGATTCATTATTAACCTATAAAATGGTAGATAAATAAAATAATCCCGATGATTTAACTCTATCATGAATGCATACAATTCTATTCTACATAAAATCGAACTGCGCCGCCCTTGCACTGCACAAATGTCAGGGTTGTGAGGGAAAAAAACGGGGCAAATCCATCAAAAATATATCGAGGCGAGGGCGCCGTCCCTATCGATCGCTCATTGCCCGATAAAGTGCACAACTCGAATCTAATTTTTTTAACGTTGTAGAATAAAAAGCACTTCATACACGCGTACTTTTGTTCTCATCGTCGTAGAATTAAATCATACGCGTCCGTCAATGTAGAGAGTATATATAATTTATTATGAGCTTTAAAAATTACGCGAGGGTCGTTATCGATCGAGCGAGCGAACGGCGCGTGCGGAGCCATCAGTGCATTCATCGCCTAAATCCCATGGCCGAAATAAAAATAGTTAGCGGGGAGCCTACGACGAGACGAGGCGCGGGGGAGGAGGAAAAGCGGCAGTGTTACCATATCCGAATAATGACCTAATATTTCGTTTTATTATGTAATTAGTTTTTCGAGCTTTTTTTTATTTAGAAAGCCAATACAAACTTCTTTATATGTATTATACTTAAAATGTTCATATACATAATTGTATATATCAAGCTACTACGAAATTTTTATTAGCATATACTAAAATTTAAAATAAAACTAATTTATTTTGCGGATTATGGACGATTTCTGAAATTCAGGTTCAAATATCATCCAGCTAAGTCGTAAGAAAAATAGTTAGGAATGAGAAATTTTTAATTGCGAATCAAGTCCTTATATTAATCTTGAAAGCTTTCAGCATACGCTGATACATTATACAAGCGTGTCATCGCACTAAGAAAAAACACTGTATATAATTCATTTTATGAGAAATTCAATGGCAACGGGATCATAGAGGGCGTTGCGAGATATTTTTAGGATTTTGAAACAGCAAAAGATTAAAATACATCTGTTTACATGACTCCACGCCGTGTACCTCGCGGATGATAAACCGAGGAGTATTGCACGCTAAAGTTAACGTTCAATTAACGTAAGATTAACAACCAACCTTAACGTTTCTTTCTTCTGACTTAGTCTGTATTTAGAAACACAATCATTTATGTGTAAAACGATTTGGACATTTACAAACCTGTTTAATGAAAAACAAAATGCAACGATTATAACAATAAATTGAATGAGAACGAGGCAGAAGTGTAAAAAAGGAAGGTATAGCTAGAGATACTTTTTACTAAACAAAATATTGATTACAATCCTAGCCTACTGTATGATTCCATTTAAACATGCTAACCGGTTGTTTCCACCGATCCAGGATCCGAAAAAAGGTGCAACCTATATACCGATGACTTTGCAACTTATTTATATATAGAAAACCAAACTAAAAAGACGTAACCAATTTGAAGTTCATGACGTTTTGCAGTGCCACTATTTCTTGCTGGTTTCTATGACACACACAATGGCAACACCAAGAAAAGGGGCATCGAGAGCGGGGTGGGAGAGAAGCGCAGTGGGGGATGTCACATGCATAAGTAATGCAGCAGCGAAGGGCGCGCAGCACACGCGACGGGCGCACGCTCGGCTCCGACTGGGTTAGTTAGTCGCTATCGCTCCTCGGAAACAATGACTCCCGTGGACGCCGCAAGGCTGATGCTCTTGATTACGCACGCGACCGAATCACGCTACGAATGCTAAATTTTATTTGAGATGGGGCAAAGGGAGAAGGCAAAAGCGAAATAGGAGACAACAGTTAAAGGAAAGGAAGAATACTTTCGTGATAGATGATTTTTATGTTGCCTCTTAAATGGCGGGTGCTGTAGAATATACTGGCTGTGCTCTTGACATATTTCTAAATATATGAAAAAATTAATGAAATTAAAGTATAGGCAGCAGCGAGAACATCCGACTACCTTTAGAAAATAATGTATTAAATACTTATTGATATTTAACACATAGAATTATTCTCATGCGAGAAATGTAAAAGTTAAAAGTTAAATATTAGAAACGTCTGAAATTCAAAAAATATTAAATAAGTTTAATAAGGTTGATGTGTAGCATTCATTCAACACGACTATCAAACATTCCCATGATGATATATAACAATATCAGGTCAGGTCCCTGTGTCTGTACGCTTTGTACGCTTATAACTCGAAAACCACTGGTTCGATTTATATGATCCTTTCTTTTTTGTGGAGATATTTATCTGGCTAAGCTTCGCCTGCATTAATACGGAAGGAATTCCTTACTTGACTATTGGTAACAACAACGTCTAAGTTAGTATTTAATATTTATCAACACCAATACTAATTTCTGGCTCATTAACAATAATGGAATATTTATTATAGAATAAATTTCATTAAAAAATTAATTGCACGCGTCGCCAACGATTATTCGAAACGTAATGCGTCGACATTCCTTCTCGTGCTCAGATCGATCTCGTCGCGGCCGATACGGGCTACTTCTTCTATCGCGTGTCCTTCCACGTGGTAGCTTCTCAGCCACGAAGGCACAGGTGTGAATCGATTACCGCCTTAAGTCACCGCATTCAATAATTCATCGTTTCTGTTTGGACAGGTGTCGCCTCCGCGGCGGGGCGAACGCGTCGTTCGCTTAATAACGTTGTTATTGTCCGTAAGGCGGACCGTGCACGCTTAAGGTGACAATAATGTGACCTTAATAAATGTTACACGAAAAACAATTCCATAATACGGCCCGCGTACTGTGTGATCAGATGTTAAGACAAGAGAGCGCCGGAGAACGAGATTATGCCGATTTGTAAACTCGGTTTGGCCTTTATTATTTGCGCAGCCGATGTACGTCCGACAAACTCCACCCACCGATTTTCCTTTCGATCTAACGACAGAGGCGCCGTTTAGTTCACCTATAACTCCGCAACGAAAGAGGATTATCTGGCCTAAGCGGTTTAAGGAACTCCACTCGAATATCGTCAATAAAAAGGCGGAAATGAAAAAAAATATATATTATCAGCATTAATAATCCTCGATAGTTGAAAAGGACATAAAAAGACAGGAAACAATCATATGCTGTCGGTCAAATTTAGTAGACGGAACCGGCGAGCATTTAGGTCGTCACCACTTTGAGCATTTATTGATGTCATAATCATATTTGATAATGATTAGAGGGTTGGATAGAGCGATTTGAAAGTAACTTGGGAAATTACTATTTGAACTTGAAAAAAAAAAAATAACAAATCCGCTTTGTTTGATTTCTTCGTTTCTGATTTCGTGATGGTCGATGGGTGTTTTTGTGTACTTGTTTATCGATGTACCTAATCGTTGACATTTCGCTACAACCCTCGCACCGATCGTGTGTGAAATATTCTTAAATGTGAAATATGAGGTCGCGTTTGATTGGAAATAGAATATTATTACTGAAATGGACTATTTCACGACAACCGTGGATTAGTTTGAGTGTAAAAAGTGTCTTTGCCAGCACGTAAATACGCATAAACTGCCAAAAAAACAATTCTTAGTTTTATATTCTGTAGTTCTTAGTTTATATTTTATATTCTGAGTTTATTCTCTAAGACTCGATTTTCATATTGTGGCCCGAGGCACGCAAATTAGAAAGGGAACAAAATCTAGGGTTAACAAAAATTGATGTCGTTATATTGCTCCTCCGGACAACATATTCGCGCATCTTATACTGAACGCGTGTATTTTTCTTCCATTACTCATTTATAGATGTACTATATTGAACTCGGATAGGTTAAACGTTTAATGTATACGGTGTTAAACGTTATTGCCATTGTTACCAATCGTCAACAATTAGCTTATAATTTTCAAGCATATCTGTCAATTATAATTTTACAAATCTTGAGTTTGCCATTACATCGATCAGATTTATGGAACTCATAATCGGTGAAACTGCCAATCTCTGGTACTCTCGACTGGAAGTGATATAGGATCTATGAGGTTTTAGTGAATCATACTACATATTTATAAAAGAATTCTGACAAAAGAGATACAATTAGTAAAATATCTTGCGCAACAAAGGACAACTATGTTCTAAAACGTGAAACAACGCAGTCATGCTCCGGAGCATTTACATTCATAAGTTTATTGACGTGACAACGTCTTATAAATTGGTTTGCCGGGTGACACTTCAAGAAACTGCGTTACGCTCCGCTCACGTTATGCGCTCACAATGAGAGCGAGTGAGAGGCACGCGTCCCTTCCACTCGGGCATGGTTAGCCCGCCTAAGAGCGAGAGAGACAGACATAAAAAGTGAAAGGCACGCGTCCCTTCCACTCAGATAGGAACAAGTTAAGTTGTAGTAAACGCTGTTTCATTGTACGCAAATGTATTGCAAGTTATTGTATGTATATTTGTATATAAATACGTATGTATGTGTAAAGGTAAAAATAAAATTTTGTTAATATGAAATTCAGTGCGAGATTCTTTGTATAAATTAATGTTTTAAATATAATTCTTTGTATAAATAAATGTTTTAAATTGTTACTATTATTTCATCCTTCTTCCTACTATACGAATGAATATTCACATTAAAATGATTTTACCACACAAAGTCGTTGTCACGTAAAACTTTCGCCCGTATACCGACTTTACAGGCAACCATTTTTTTTTTTATATTCGTTTTTTCAAACTAAAATGGTTAAGTTGTATAATCATATTAGATCGTTATAAATCGATTTAATCCATATTTTTTTCTCAGATTAGTGCGTAGAACGTAACGTCATTCATAAAAATTAATCCCTATCCTCCTTCACTAAAAACATCTATGAGGATTAACAACTAGATGTTGCTACAATAACGACTATGTTTCTGCATCCACAGTCATCAAGCATTAACTTTTCCACATGAGGCATTTTTCATAGTGACCTTTTGTAACAAATTGAACGATCTGTTTTTACTGTTACCCACCTCTGGTGGGTAAAAAAAATACCTCACCATTCGCTTGTAAAAATTTTAAAATCAAAATCATGTAACCAGGCTGCAACGGTGACTTAGATCTGAGAATATGGTGGTGCTCAACACGAAACACTTGAACTTTTTGGCAACTCAATAGATCTAAATATTCTAAGGAAACTTCTACCAAAGATAATTAAGAACCGTCTTCTTAAGATTGGCTTTCAAACGATATCGCATTTAGTCCAATTCATGTTTTGTTAAACTACGATGCCATAGACAAACAGACATAAAAAGACTTCAAAGAATTCATAACCTCTGTTTTACATCAAGGGAAAAAACGTCTATAATTCACGTATTTCGAAGTATTGGCGCACATCAGTTTTCCATTTTTCGTAGGAAATACAACAAAAATAGAGCAGAGACACAGAGTGTTATTTTTTCCTTATTTTTTTTGCATAGCATTCGATTATACATTATTCCATTTCACGAAACTCGATAGCAACGACAAGTATAAATTAACCTACATTGCCCACTATTCGTTTGCTTACGTCATCCTTTACACTTTTATCACGTAACCTTCCTTTTTCCAGCATCTACATATTCTAGGAAACGTTTTACTACAAGATGTTAACGTGGGCGCTCGTCAATGGCGAGGAAACGATTAGGGTGGCCATCGTTTATTATGACCCGAAATATATACGGATGACTTTAAATCAAAATCTCCTTCTTCATCACGATGAAAGAGATTCTGATAAGGATTTCTTTAAAAGTAATTCAAAGACGTAATTCTGATAATATGAATCATAGGGGTCAGATTTTTATGTTGGAGAATATTCTTTCACAATTTTATTTTGAGGGGCTTAGACCCTAATCCCTTCACGCGGGACTATGCGCATCGGGGGGTGTGCGGGGCGCCCATTAATTATTTATAAAATACAACCAACTTTTGAAAATTCAGACTCACTTAAGATTTAGACTAGTTTTGAAGTGAAAATTCCTTAGGCACGTTAGAGTGATTTCGTGTTGTGATGTCACAGTGAAACGCTCGAGTGACACGGTCGGGTACGCTCGGCTCTTTCCGGGTTGGCCCAGCGGGCCCACGTGTTCCACACGTTCACACAGCTGATTGCAACTTATTCATTGTAAAAATAAAGAATGCATGTAAAATACGTGCAATAAATGAAGTATAGTGGTGCAACTGTTGATTATATCAGTGGTTTCTAATAGTTAAGTGAACATGATGCATCACAAGTCAACAGTAAATTGATAATTAAAATTTAACTAAACATTACTGCAAGAACTCACGCAATAATTTTTTTATTAAAATCGAACCCAATGGCTGTAACTCATTTTGTTACAGCTGACAATGATTTTGCCTTTGGATAGTGGCGTTAATTCCTCTCAAATAGAGAATAATGATAAAGATTTACTTTTTCCTGCCCACGTAAAACAACCATTCAACATTGTCCTGGGTCAGTAATTAAATTGTGTTCTTATTTTTATTTTCGTTTTTAATAAGAGTTGGTTATAGAAAGAATTTTCTAACCAAGAATTAATAATACAATAAATAAATTAATTTTTTCGACATACTAATGTTAACTAACATCTTCAGGACAGACAATATTACAAAATATTATAGTAGAACAATCACTAAATTAAAATTGTAACATTTTCCATGACCTCCTCCCCCTAAATAAGATTTGGTGCGATTTTATCGAGCACTCCCCATTTTGAGCTAATGTAATGAATGTAGGACCCCTAACCTTTTTAGAGATTAAAAACTCATTGGTCTTTCACATGTTAGAAATTGAAACCGCTACTTTTAACAACTCAACAGATGTGCAATTTTCATTACTCGAATTATCGAATGAAATTGTACAAAAATCAACAATAGCTTGTTTGCATTCATGTGTGGAGCCTGTCAAGGCAATACTCTAAAAACCGCCCTTATTATATGTGCCAGAAAAAGAAAACAAAAACTTAGTATAAATATGCGACGAAAATATTTAAAACCAAGTGATCGAACGCTATTGGCATAACACTTATCTAAATTATGACACGTACAATAAAGAAGTTGTCGAAATTGAATCCCTGGTTTATTTTTTGTAAGTTTTTGTCACCCTACTGCGAAAAGCGACCCTTTTATGTCAAATCGAGCGCTCGGCCTGGTATTCGTTAGATGTAATGATTGTGATTGTTGTCAGCGCATTGGTCCGAGATCAACTGAACACGGAATTATTCAATTTGATGTCGCTTAAAAACTCAACTTAAAAATTCGGTCGGAAGTATAAATTCGGCAGTTCCTAACTCGAAGAAACCGCACAGACCACTCGGCTAGCACCGCGGATTACCAAATGTTTACTGGCTGAATTATCACCATTGAATTTAACTTGTAATAAATATCATAATTATTCACAAAATAAACAATACTTATCATAATCGAGACGTTAATGAAATACCGAAACGATAATCATGAAAATATTATAACTAAAAGTTTCATATTTTGTAGGAAAATCCTAAGCATAGAAAGCGTATGGTTACTTAACGAAACGGACCGCCTTGTTGGAGCTTGTTTATTTTGGCGAGAGCCCCGATGCGTCCGCGCCGAAGACAGACGCGCGCCCAAACTAAACTCGATAACCGTTCTATAAAATCCATGAAACTGGTTTATTCGATTACATCAATATTGGACTAGTTTGATGGACTCATTACGAATTACGAAAACAATGGAATAGTGTGGATTTAACATCTAAATAATTAAGAAATAAACAATTAGAAATTTCTTGTAACAAACCAAATTTTTATCACTTTAGCCTACTTATTTTCTATAACAAAGTAATTAGCATTATCAAAAACCGATGTTATTCTATGTGTAATTGGCAAGTTACGTAACACTTGAAAAAATCTGGCGGTAAGTTCAATCGGGAGGGTAGATTTTACAGATCTATGCGTGACTCTTAATACTAGACATTAATTTAACAGATTCATAATATAACATAACGTTTACCTCAGAATTTTGTTCTTTTTTTAGTTACTTTGACATTCAATAAATAAAGTGTAAATTTGTCATGACGCCCTGGAAGTCTCGAGAAAAATCAGCACGAAATTCCAAACCTATTCAAGGAAGATATATAATATTTACTATTACGTATGGCCTTCTCCCATCTTCGGCGGTGCGCTTCCACACATTAGTTATGCTCAAAACTTACGCACGAGCATTGTCAGACGCAGGTACGGGACGTCGGCATCGCCGCGGACGCCGGCTGTGCGAATCGGGGCTCGGTTAAAAAAAAATGCAGTACAAAAGCGAGCCACGAACTCGTGCAGTTATATTTTGATGTGCGACCAGGATCGGAAGGACGTTTTCGGCTCTCGTCCTCTACCACCGCGTCGTTTGCGTTAGGGCGGCCGGGAGAGGAGCAGGGGGAGGAACGGAGGAGGGGTGGCAACGCGTAGGGCTCCTTTGCGCGGTCGGGTAACACGCCGAAACCAACGGTCGCTGGGCCCGATGCAAAAACCGGCCTAACGGTCGTTTCGTGACCCGTTTTCGTGGAGCGGAAAACGAAAGTGCCGATCCTCTTTGATGCTGGACACCGACAAAAAGGCGATTATTGACCCCGCGGCCGGCGCTGTGCAGCTTTCTAGTGCGGCCCGTTATCGAATCGCTATTGAATGAATATTGATAGACGTCTGTGACGGCAACACGTCAATATAATAATTATGTTGAATCGTTATGTAAGCGATTCGATATAGCAGACTAATAAATTTCGCCTTTAATCATGTTTTTGTAACTGTATCTGAAACGTTGATGAAATTATAATTTAAAGAAATTTTCTACTGAACATTATACAGCCCTAATTATTACTCCGATTGTGGTTATTAACATGAATTCCAGTATTGAATTCAACACAATTCTGAGTTTTACAGCTATAATACACATTAACGTACGCAGCCGGATACAGCTAAAACGAAGCAGCGGGCTAAACGCAGCGATGGCGTTAGACGCGGTGGTGTTTATGCGATGCAAACTTTATTAGCACTGACTAGTTGAACTATGAAACACGGTACATTATTACAATATTTTTACCGAAACTCGTCATATAACGTAAGTTACGTGATATTTCAAGAAAGTGAATTAACATTAACGGAATGCCGTTTTCCTTTTATGCTGACATGAATCAATCCCGTTACTTATAGTGTTTGTAAAAAAAATTAGTAACTTTTCTATGTGCTTCATCATATTTTTTAATTTATTTTATAGTACATATATTTCTGAAGTTCACTAACACAGTTGCGTGAAGTGTGAATTGGTAGAAAACGTTACGTAACGAAAAAACAGTATATCCTATCCATTCGACTGTCTCTCTCTCTCTCTCCTTTGTCTCTGTCTATCTTTTCTAACACACGCTAATTAATTGAGCTATGTAGGGCGGAAGCCGCACGCCGCTAAATATATTTTTTTTACAATTTATAATTCACCACCCTTTTATATCTAATTTTCATTCAATTAATATTTTTCTTAAGGTATTAAAATAGAGATTTTGATTTGACTCCTCACATTATTTGGATTGAAAAAATAATAGAAAATAAAATATACATATTTCATTTTGAATTACATCAGAGTTGAGGGAAAAACGTAGGAAACGAATCCTAATGGAGGTCCCCGACCGCACACGTTTTATCTTATTATGTCTTGTAATCGAAAGATAGTTTGTTTTGTCTAGAATATAATCTCTTTTATTTTTTAGACATGATCGTGTTTTTAGAGTTCCGTAGCCAACATAGCAAAAACGGAAACTTATAGTTTCGTCATATTCGTCCGTGCGTATGTCACAGGCATTTTACTTTAAAAACTATCAGATGCATATTGATGAAATTTGGAGTATAAGCTTCTTGTATAAAGGGCTATTTAGTTTTGTAGTTAAATAACAAATAAAAAATATTTCTAGACGGGAGAAGTTCTCCATAATGTAACAGAAGCTGAAAAAAATTAGTTTCACTGAACATATAAGGTGGTACATATTTCAATAGTTATTTAAAAAGGCAAGGTTTCTTTCTAAGCACTTTTTTTGATTAATTGAATATTTTCGGAAATAATCGCTGTGAAATTAGCAGAAATTGTGTCCTTTCATTTATCTCTTAAACCATATGTCCAAAAAATATGAAAAACATTACAAAGCTACCGTTTAATAAATACTTCCAACGAAAATTATTTTCGACGTGATGGGATGTACCATTTTTGCGTTATGGCCGAAAAACTGCGCTTCTCAACAAAAGGACATAAATACCATAAATATACGTTTTTTTGCTGATGCGCTTTTGTTTACACTAGTTTAATAATAATGGTCGACATACCTACTTATTTCTCTAGTTATAGGCGACCAAAGTGCTTATGCCTACTCTGTGCGGGAAATATGAAAAAAGTGTAAAAACGTAGTTTTTTCATCTGTAGTGCATTTTTTTACAGGAACGGTTACGGAACCCTATACTGAGCAGGGTACGACATGCACTTGGACAGTTTTTCTATTGCTTACAAAATTTTCAGGGACTTCAATGATATGCAGAATTATTATAGATATGCTATATCTTAACGAGTATCATAAATGAATATTTCCTGGGATTAAGATAAAGCAGCCCTTGTCCTTCTTTTGATTTTATGACTCCTATTATTCTATCTACAGATAATTAGGCTCAAGTTATTAAGTAATTTAATCATTCTTACCAAAAAATTACAAGAAATTTATTTTCCCTTTGATACACGTTTATGTGGTCGTGCAAGCAAAAGTGGATATACCGTTTGATAACTTAAAACATTAGTCCCGAATCTTTTTTATTATTCGCTGATAAATTCAAAGCGAATTCAAAAATGTAAAACGGACACGAATCAATTTTTGTGAAATGGCGTCTTAGAAACAGAAATCGAAACCGACCAACCACTCGACATTTAAAAGGACTCGAGATAACCTAAAACCTCGGAACACTTGCACACTTACACATGTATCGCCTACGTAAAAACCAACCTACATAGTTTCTATTAATCAAACCGAGCGATCCCTGCAGCCGTTAAATGTACTTTCAAAGGTTCGGGCCCGTCGCCGGCGCGGGCGCGTGGACAATGCGCGGCCGGGCGACACGGGAAAGCGTGACGCGTGCGGGGCGGCGGCGGCGCATATGCCGCGCGGCCGGTAACGCGCCGGCCAGGTGCTGTTACGGGCGCCCGCGCAACGTTGTGCATTGTACACGTACATCACGTGCCCCCCGTTCCCCGCGTCCTCGAACCTTCCATGTGTCGTGTTTTATGCCATAAAATTGTAATAGAAGATATAGGAGACCGTTTCACTATTAAACTGTAATGTGGGGAGTTATTTTTTCATCTTGATTTCAAAGATTATGTTGTATTAGGCGGGTGTAACGGAGACTATGTCGAGCAGATAGACAGATGTAGGTATTTGTTAAATAAATGATCGAACATTTATTTTGTGGTCGACTTTACAACGGAGAGACTTCATTCACATCTTGTCCCAAACTTTCTGTTCCCATAAAAAATATTTATTTACAAAATTGACTTTATGAGTTTATTCATCATCATCATCATAGCTCATACTTCGGCCAGTAGCAATGACTGAAAGGGACAAGTCCCGATACACCGAAGAGAGCGTAATTATAGGGGGAAGTGCAGGTTCTAGTCTAGATTAGGAGTGACGGGAGTATAGAGCCAGCCGGTATTCGTGCAACCTTTAGCCAGAAACTGGATCCAGGATAGGTAATAATAGATGCTTCAATGTATCAATAAGTATAGTCGGAAAGGGCAAATTTCTTTCGTTTATCTTCCGTTCTCCGTTTTCTTTACTTGGTGCAGAGCTTTCAATGTTTGCTTATGGTAGTTGGTGTGGTTCATCCGCAATTTTTTAGTTTCTACATTGGTCTTTGCTAGTGTAGCCTTTTTCCCTTTGGTTCTTGTTGTGATAGCTCATACCTACTCTAAGATATCCTTTTATCATGAATTTGTTTACTCAGTTAATCTTTCATACTTAATTTTCTTTGCTTAGTATAAACTTTCGGTGTTAGTGAGGGTTGGTAGAGTTCATTCACAGCCTTCCTAATCCCTAATTTGCTTTGTTCTTCTAGGATTCTGTTGTAGTAAGGTGTTCACATTACTTTTTCACATATACACATATAACGGGTTTATATATACACATACTTATATCTATGTACTAGATATGCGAAATACATTTATTTCTCCCGTTAATCTTTTATTCTTCATTTTCTTCAATTGGGCCAGAGCTTTCAGTGTCCGTTTCTGGGAGTTGGTATAGTTCACCCGCAGCCTTTTTCATCTCTGTTTTGTTCCGAGCTAATGTGGCCCATTCCTCCTGATTCCTATTGTAATAACTTAAGTCTTGTCAAAGCGAATCGTCCGTGTATAAAAAGGATGTCCAACTTTTTTCTTTATTGTAATATATCTTAGAGCAGAATTAATTATGTGGAGTTGGTCTCTTCTTAAAAGATGACCGTAGTAGCATATTCTTCTAACTTTGATGATTTTGGTGATTGTTTTTCCTTGGAGGATTTCTTATGTTTTCAGTCTAGGTTGATTTCTTGCGGCTTGTAATATGTCTTTCAGGATCGCTCTTTCATACTGTCTCAGTCTTGATCTATTTGATTTGGTTAGTGCTACTACAGTCAGACCTTATCATGGAGGAAGAGATCACCATTTTGTAAGTCAACTTGGCGATTTTCTAGTGCATTTTGGCCTTCTTGATGAAAGGAATGAGACCTTTTCCATTGCGGATTGCTTGTTTACATCTTACCTTTATCGTGTCCTTCCGACTCAGCTCTGAGATTAGGTGCGTACACAGATATTTATTGTATCCACGGGAGTGATTAGCACTCTATTTATTTCCTGTGTCTGTTTGGCTATGCTTTTGTTGATTGGATCTCTGACTAACATCTTGGTCTTAGTTTCATTTAATTTTAAGCCCACAGACATTAGGAGTTCTTTTAAGTTCTTCATTATATTAGTAAGAATTGTGATGCTTTTGCTTGTAATAATAACGTCGTCCGCGAATGGTAGTATAACGGGGAGATTAATTTCTGCATCTTGATCCAACCTTACTACACTGACTAACTTCTCTAAAGTTCTAAGACGTCGTCCAGGACAATGGCAAAAAGCCCAAATGAGAGTGGACATCCTTGTTTGACACCTTTTCCTTTGGTGATATTTTAAGTATTTTGGCCACACCATAGGATTGACGTGTGTTCTTTGAGACAAGACATGATTCTGTTGGCTAAAGTAATGTGGACCCTTGTTCTCAGAATATCATATAGAGCACAAAACTCTACCGAATCAAATGCTTTTTCTGTGTCGAGTTGCAGTACATACACGGGCTTGCCGGCCTTCCATTTCTCATCTAAAATTCGTCTAACTACAAATATGTGATCGTCCAGCGATCTGTAACTGGTAAAGGGCGCTTGATAATTGCCCATAGCTTCTATTTCTTTGCCTAAAGTTTTAAAAGGTAGGAGGCATAAATTCTATAGCCTACATTGCAGACTGATATCTTTATATAATAATTTATGGAGTGTGGTTTAGCGTTTTTGGGGATTGGAATTTGAATTATCTCCACCCATTCTTGCGGAAAGGAGTTGCTTTCACATGCTTTTCCGGTGATTTTTGTCACTTGTTCTACAAATACCTCTGGCGCATGCTGGTTTAATTCAATAACCATTTGATCCGGGCCCAAATAATTTTTAGCCTAGATTAAATGATTCGTTAATCATTAAACTGGCTCTTACGTATGTTAAATGTTCAGAATAATATGGAAGAAAATTAATTAGAAAAAAAAAATACTATCAAATCATAACCAATAATTAACCAATGATCATAATTAAACAATTTTATTATAATAAAAATAATCCAACCCTTCTACAATAAAATTAATTATAAGATAACAGTATAAAGTGATCTATCTACGATATATTCATTGATAATAATTTTATAACGACGGTATATTAGGTAAACTTGAAAATATTTAATTTCAAAAACCATAGCAACCATTTTTATGCAGTTTTGAACGTGCAACAAATACAGTATTGATTATTTTGCTGCACCCCATTTTCCCCACGCGGCGGTTTCATTGTGCTATACCCTCCCGCGATCCCCCTGTATTCGTCCCGCCGCCACCCGTTCACTCGCTGGCATGCGTCGGCGCATGGCCCGGAACAATACTGTGACCTCCGACAACGGAGCATAACGACGATCTAGCGTTCACTGGCGTGGACCCATTCATTCGGTAATTACACAATTTTGAAACATCCAAGCCGAATTCATTTCAACTCAATATCATAGCAATGTTTAACGATTGTGTTGCTAATGAAAAGTATTAACATTTTTGTGGTCTCGAATATTCATTTTTTATCGCAACTTTTTTTACTGCAAAGTTGAAAACCAGCTAGGTGCGAGACGGACTAACGCACTGCGAGTTCTGTAAATTCTGTACTACCATTTATATTTTAACCAAAAAAGAAAATAGTTTTTTTTTAATACATCTCGAGATCCTTAGGGCAAGCCCGACCCAAACTTTTTTTATATCTGTTATTTACTTTTACTGTTCGCACTATAATCACGCCCAGTTTGACGCTCATAAGTATTACCACTTTTGCGATAAAAAAAAAAAAGTTACAAAAACACGTGCTTTTTGTATGGTTAATGTTAACTCCTTAATTTTTTGCTATTGATTTATTTTATTTTTCGTTAAGAAGTTCGGCATAACAACATATAGTATCTCCTGAGAAAATTTTAACTAGGTAACTATTACACTTCAAATTACTCAGCCCTTTATAGGTAGAACAGAGACACGACGATTGTACACTTAGTTATAGACCCCCCGGTGGCATCCTTCGGGTAGGAAATCGCAAAAAATGTACCAGTTACATTACCATTACATAACCACATTCGATAAGTCATCCGTCACGGTGCAAGCCGGCACATCACAATAATTTACCCGGTATCATCCCGTAGCATTATCTCGGTCTCAAGGCCCGCCGTAATCGGCGACTCCGTCCGCGCCAGCGCCGGCGCCGCGCGGAACAACGGACGCCATGTCATCGGCGATAAATCATGTAATGGCTTATGTAAATTCTCGTTTCTCGCTATTGTGGCGAATTAAACAATGTTGTCAAAGATAAATTATCGTAAAAAATCAACTGCGTGCGTATCGTATTAAAGTGATTAGCGTGTTTTTATTTATTGTAATTTCAAATTTCTCACGCACTGTATTACAAGCATTCAACATATATTCACATGTCATTCAATATTTCATAGCATAATTTTAACATACGCCGATCAATAATAAAGGGGACCCGAGCAAACGTGACACGTATATGTAGATTTAAGGAGCCGCTGACGACTTGAAATGTAGCGTTTATTTAGTAAAATGTATATTATTTAACAAGTGATCGTTTGTTTTCTTATAATATTTGCAACAACACAGGATGCGAGCCTTTATGTAAAAGTCAAGATGGCCGCCTCAAAATATTACGTTCTCGAAGCGGAGAATATTTCAAGATCGATATCAAATGCAAAGCTCGACACGAACATTTCAAATGATACATATACACACATTGTTTTATTACGCTAGTACGACAAGAAAAAATGTGGGTATATTTTCAAGGCATATTTACTGACGTGGCCCGCATTCGTGCCTAATCATATCAAAACGAAAATCCGGCGCGTCTGCTTCTTTCTCTCTTTCAGTAAAAAAAAACAGAATACTTAATTTTAAACAAGTCTTGCACAAATAAATAGTCCGTCTATGACACGCATCTTATAGGTTTACGTAAATTTAACGATATTAACTAATAAAAATAAAAGTTGAATGAAATGGCAGGATGTATGTTTTCCATTTTCCTTATGAAGCGTTATCAATAATGAAAAAAAATAAGAAATACTAATAGATTTTAAAAAATTTTAAATTATTTTGTCAATTTCAAATTCAGTAAAAGCATTTTTTTTTAAATGAGTAATAATTTTAAATTGCTTCGGTCTTCGGATAATTAAATATTACTCCCAACATTTGAGGGAAGATGTTGGGGGAAAATAGAGGGAGATGATTTTACAGTTCTACTCTGATTCCTGATAAGATAATAAACTATGAAAAAAAACAAACTCCTCGTAAGAGTAAAACGTAAAAACTTTGATCGGTGGCCCTAAATTTATAATTATGCACGCCTGACCGAAATACCGAAGCAATCATAAACTCTATCTGTTTACGACACACGTTCGACCGTAATCGCGACCGGGACTTCTTCGAACGCCTTTATCTGGCGATACGCGAACCACCTGTTGGTCGGTCGCGGCGCCTTATCGCCCCGGCGCACGAGTTCGCGTGTCTTCGCCCCAATCAATTAGCGGGCTTGTCGAGCGCCGCGCTGCCACTTCCGTTTCCGAACGCGTTTAGGCGCTTCCGGCGAGGCCCCGCCGCGACAGGAAAAGCGCTTCGGTCTGGTCCGCCCTCCCCCCTTTTGTTTCGAAGAATCGACTGCGTATGGAACTGATTGTTTAGTAATAATTAATCAATGTCCTATCGGGTCCTAGGGTTTGCACAATCTTTATGATATTTTTTACGGAACCATAACTGTGATTCCTTTGTGCACTTTTATAGTCGCTTCGATGTCGGTCTGTCTGTCTATCCCGACACTTTCTCCAAGAATCGGTAGAGATATCAAGTTGAAGTTAATATAAAATACGCCTAAAGGTCCCTTAAAAGGCCCTTTGAAAGCGTAAAAATTTCAGGTTTTAAATCAACGCAATCAAAAGATACTGCAATTTTGTCATATATTTTGATACGCACAAATTGACTCATGAAAACCTATGAAGTATCCTACTTCATGTTGGCCTAGAAACATGAAATTTGGTAAAAAGCAAGGTCCCATAACACACGCAAAGGAAAAAATTAGAATTATTCGTTTGTAACTACATAACATTAAAAAGAAATCCGATTACAAACTGAACATACAAAATATACAAGTTTTTTTTTGAAATATTAAAAATTAAAACAGCACGGCAGAAATGAAAACTTCTTTGGCAATCGCAATCAATTTAAATATATTGTAAATATTAAATTAATAAAGACAATTATTACGTGTGAATTGAATATACTAAACACAAGGGCACAACAGCGAAGAGCAGCCGACTGTATTTTTCTCGCTCGGGTACACTCAGCGGTCCCGAGTTCACCCGATCGAGCCTTTCACCTCCGAGCGTGACGAACCAGCCTAACTTACCACCTACAAAAATCTGTGTGCGGTGCGCCAAAGAAGTTTTCACTTAAAATCATATCTGTAATGATTTTTGAAAAATAAATTGGAATTTATTGATAGAGAAGTTTACATTTACGTCATCAAAACATCTTTTCATATTTTATTTTTGCGATATCTCAAAATCTATATGAGCGTTTCAGTTTAAAGCCAAGAAATAGAAATCAAATAGATTCCGCAAATCGGATGATAATCGGTTAATTAATTGTAAAGTTGTAACAACTTTACACGCAGGGAGACCCTCACGTACTAAACAGACATAAAAGTCACCTTGGAAATAGTCAGAATGGCTTCCTAGGACCTTAAAACGTCGACTCACGCTGAAAACTCGATCTTCGAAAATGAGACTGAAACACATCTTTTAGAATCTTGCGAAATTTTCAATTTCCTTGGCGGAGAATCAGTAAAATAATAACCGAAACCCTTTTCGGAAATGAATGAAGTACCTATCGAAATGAAATTAAAGATAAAAAAAACGGCTCTTATCGATCAGACGTTAATTTTATCCGAGTCCATAACGGTGTTAGTGAATTAGGTAATTTTATCGTACGTATGTGGAGCCGGCGATAATGAATAATTCGTACTTAATATAGCCTTACTTCATGAAGCGATAGTGCGTTATCAGTACACGTACCGAATAAAATAACGAATAGCGAGTCAAGTCTGGCTACCGGATATTTTAAATGGATCCCGTAGAGATGCTTTAATGGTTACAAGACAGCGGATAGATAGTTTAAAAATTTACAGATCTGAATATAAAATTATTGTATAAATCGAAATAGAAAAGTTATGTAATATAACCGAAAACGATAATCGTCAATTTGAAGAGTTTCATAAGCGAGATATTAGGTACGTGCTTCCCAAAGCTAAAAATACTAAAGTTCAATTCGCAAAAATAGACGGTCTTACTGTTATACAAACCTTATCCATTTGCACTAACGATACATAATTATATAAGTATGTATTACACGTATACAAGTATACTTTGTATACAGAAGTGTAACTATTTTGTATGTGTAATTTGTTGTAAAATAGAAAATAATTCAATTTCAAATTAATAAAGGTAGTATGCTCATATAAACTGACATACAATGTTCACGCCAACATCAATGGCCGAACGAATTTGCAGTGGTCATAGTACCGTTCAACACCTTTTGAAAACATTTTAATTATAACCAAGCAACAAATCGATGGACATGTAAACGGTCTTTTCACCGCATTCACGCAATTAAACGTCGTTTCGGCCTACGACCGAGAAACGGATTAAAATGAAAAAAAAAAATGAAAACCGTTTTTTTTTTTAAATACGGTCGAACAAAGCGACACACACGTGTGTGCCTTACCCCCGGCGCGCCGCGCTCGTACGTCGAGTGTGGATCACACGCAGAGATCTCCCGAACTGTTTTTGCTCCTCGCACAACTGTACCGTGCGTGCGCGTGTGCGTCGAAAGAAAAGGAAAAAAAAACGAATCATATGTTCGAACAGGGGAAAAGACTTGGAACAGCTGAGCGGGCGCAGTTCGTCGCGACACGCTCGATGTGTCGAAATCGAAATAAAATTACTGGGAATTAACGAGCGCGAACGATAAGACGTACCTAACGTAAAATGTACGATTTCGTCTACGATATTACAGTTAGTTTGCATACAACATTTATTCCCAATAATGTTTTGGCGGGTGTCGGTCGCGAAATTCGTTATGACCTTCCATTGCTTTAAAAATTATTTTAATACAATGACATATTTTGTATTACAGTAACAAGATATCATGTACTAAAAAATACTAATCCTTAAGAGATCAAACAAACAAAATTTTCACATCAAAAACTGAATAGAATATTAAGAAAACCTTATCAAGTTGCTATACTCAACAAACATATAAAAAGATTTTCGATTTTGAAAATAAATTTACTAATCTTTTGTGATTCTCCTATCATTCTATTGTAATTAATGTACGTAAAAATAAATAATTTAATTAACAAAATTCAGATTTTTCTTAATAAAAAATATATTGGAGAATATTTCATAAGTTAGCATATGAAACAAAAAAAAATGAGTTCTTAGTTTGCTTCAAATTTAATCTTAATGAGAAGTTATTTGAAATTCTTCCAAACCGGGAATAAATCAGATGAACCACATCTTTAAATACGTTTTTCAGGTAGATACTACATAAATACCGAGAAAATAATAAAAGTCTCGCCCTCATTACCTTTCGAAAGCGATTATCAAAAGCCTACAAATTATACATTAATGACAATGCGCTGACCTGGTGCAAGGTTTCCCCGGGGCTTCGCTCCCAGTATTGCGAGGTTCACGTTGGCCTTCCTTCCGTCTATGATGGGGTTCGGATCCTTGCACGCGCGTTCCGCCGCTGCTCTGTCCCCCATTATAACCTGTAAATTGATACTTCTATTAGAATTTATGGAAGAAGCTTTTACAGAAAAGAAAGCTTCAAATATTCAAGAAGTAATTTATAAAAAAAAAAACCAACAACTATTTGAAATGTAGACCGCAGAGGATGCAAGGAATGGACACACATAGATATTTTTTTTTTATCGAGCTATGGATACCGCGTTTCATTTCAACGGCGCGGCCGCTCAAATAATTTGTCCTGCGCTACATAAACGCGGCACAGCTGTTTAATGTTTGTACGGCTTAAACGGCGAGGACCGCTGACTTGAAGCGACGTGCGCGGCCACGGTCCACAAATTGTACACATTTCTGCTGGTTAAAATATCGAATGTTAGAAATACGTATCCAAGACAGAGAGGGGTGTAGACGTTTGGGATTTTTAGAACCGGTCATTTACAACGTTAATAAAAAAAATATATAATTATGAAATGATATCTATCGATATCTAACATTTTGTGAGAACAGTGTCACAATGATGTGCGCGGGATCACATCGAGATGCATGTAACGTTAGAAGATTCCCAGTTGATCATTTTTTATGGCCGTCGTTATCGCCTCGCCGGTGGCGTTCACCCACTGATGAGGCTTGACTTACGCAAGTGCTTGTAACTACGTGGACAGGCTGGAAAAAAGGTTGACCGTACGTAATGCGAAACCGCTACCGGCCGGTATGTCGTCGTAGTCTCGTTTATCGCTTTTTTAAAAATAGGCACTAGTCATCACGTTTGATGAGGTTGATGTTCATCCGTTTTGATCATGTCGCAAGAAGAGAGGGGTATGTATAAAACAGTTTTAATTTCACAACGAAGGAGGTAGAACGCCATTGCAAATCGAACAATATTGAAGGTGTTCGACGATTCTTGCCCGACTGCATTAAATATTGGTCGAAAAAATTTTTACAAGGCCGTGTCTGCCTCGATGACGACCCCCGTAATGGGGCGACTCCTGTCGGTCGTCACCGACAAATCACTAAGGGACGCGTAAACAAAAGGATGAATCAATATTTAAGAACCTCAAGGTCAGCGCATTTTAGATCCCTAAAAGGACTCTGTACGCCGTGGAGTGAAGTATGACATGTCTTTATATATTAACAGATTTAAGGAAATATAGATTGTTTTTAGAAAAACAACCTGTGATGAGACCTGCACCCTATAACGGGATCTCGAAAGTAAACAAAAATTATGACAATAGAAAATTAAGCATGAGAATCTCGAAAGTTTAAGATTTATTCATCTGTAGGGAAATTAATGGAAACTATATTTTTGGATATGGAAAGGATACTATTATTTTATTTCAAAATAAAATACGATTGAAAATAAAATGGACGAAATACAATTATTTCCGATTTATGCCATCGAAGAAAGATTTAAAGTAACGACGATTCTTAAAAGACAATAAAATGTTGGCAGCAGTAAACTAAGAACAAATCGAAGGATTTTTTTTGTTGGCTTACATCTTTTTACGAAGGGTCTAACAAGTGTATTTTCCTGGCGGGGAACCATATGAAGAATAAATGAAAATGTCTTCGCTCGTCTTTTCTTTCTAATGAGGCAGATTACTCATCAGCTTCCTCTCATAGTTAAACGCTCTTATCGATTTTGCTGATGATTCTGGCGAAAGTTGTCCTCCCAACACCACCAGCTGAAGATAACATCAGAAAACCGACGATAAGTTTTTAATTATCACACTCACTATTTGTATAGGCATTTATATGTCATATAAAATGACCGGCACGTACGGCACCCTACACAAATCCTTTCGCAAAATGACAGTGAGCACTAAGGACAACGTTTTTGGATGTCAAGAAGTTTTGACGAGATGGATATTCAACGAATGTTTTTGAGGTTCCGGAAACCGGCTCACGCAAAAGGTTGAAACTTTTTGCTTTTATATATTTTACTTTCACAACAAAAAATAAACTATATTTTTGGATGCCAAATAGCTTTCTGTCTTTGCAAACGCTGTCAACGAAATTTCTAAAGAAAAATGGGTACACTGTTTTTTTCCCGATGATATCAAACGAAACTACACAAAACCACAGAGACTATTTTGATAAACGATAAATTTTACACTAACTCATTACCATATCTATTTTTTTCGATTGTTATTTTTAAGAATATCTGATGCATTTAGGCATGTGGGCCGAATAAAAGTTTATGCGATCATTTCAAGTAGGCAACACCACAGGACATTTTCATTAGAATAAACTTTTATTTTATGTTAGCAACGAGCGGTGTCGTGAACGCTCACATATAAGTTTATTAATAGAGTTAAGTCAATGTGATGACGGCGAACATCTAGACAATTTCCATAAGGCGTGAATCGCTATGTAAATTCCTACCTTTCAACGTGCTATTTGTTTTTGTATTAAATTGAAATCGGCTATACATGAAGAGCGCCGGTTCGTTCTGCTATTAAGGTCGGCAATGAGAACAGGCATAAGACTCGGAAACATCTATCCAGACCAAGATCCGCAGTCCGAGCGCAACGACCCGCAACTTATTAATAGCTTTCCTATAGATACTCTTTGGATGTAGATTTTGTTGCCAGAACGCAGCGAATATTTTCTTTAGAATTAGAACGCAACACACTACAGTGACCTTTCATTTGCAAAAACGAAAGAAAATTGTACATTTGTATATATTCGTTTAATTAATCTCATAAGTATTGAATTTTTATCTAGACATTGTGGTTCTTAATAATGAAAACCATCGTGTGATTATTAGAATACAAAGCGTTGTCAATTCTATTAATAACGACTTAGTCGAAGATCCGGCATTAGCAAAATGTACCCTCATCTGTTAATTGAATCAAATAATGTTTTACAGGCAGATAACAGTATTATAAATATATGAGAACAATGTCTATCACTGTAGTCCTGTGCTATCAACATTAATTACTTAATTTTTTTTATGTATACTGCAAATAATTTCACGGTAACTGCCAATTATATTTAAAATTTTGTAAATTTTACATACGCGTTGCCTATTATAACAAAGTGCAAAACATCGTATTAGAAAGTTTTATACTTGCGATGTGCAATTAGCATAAGAAGAAAAATATTAATTATTAATTAATTAACGTTAATAGCAGCGGGACAACGGTGACATTGTTTTAATAGATTTATAATATTGTTATCTGCCTTTAAAACATTATTTGATTCAATTAACAGATGAGGGTACGTTTTTCTAATGCCGGATCTTAGACTATCTTTAACACACTGTAACTGTAGTAGAAATAATATCACGAGACTCGATAATTAACCGTTATTACGTACTTACATAAAAAACGTAGCAGTTCTAAAGTAACAAAGATCGATATCAAACACGCATAGACGATCGTGGACAAACAGGCATTTGAAGTATTTTTTTTTTTTTGATCATATTGTTCAAATACCTTATTTCAATTAAAATAATACATATATTGAATATAATATTAATGAAACTCGCCACGAAACCCGATAAAGTAGAAACGGTGAAAGTACCATTTCGGAAATGGTGATCACAAAAGGGCGCCGCGCGCACGTATCGATGGACAACGCAGTCGAGATTCAAACAATGGCTTATAAATGTAACATCGATTTGTGCTTCACAGGCATGGAGGTTGCGTCGATTTTCGAATACTGTTCAAATCATGACGTCGTTATTTTTAATGTTTTGTTCAAGTAATGTTACAAACACCCAAACTTCTACGTATTACTATTATTTTTTTTTTTGTTGTTTGACAATTTAAAACGCTTATGGTGTTTGTGTATGGTGTTTTATTTGAAAGTCCCTCCAGTACAGTTGATACGTTTATGTATTCCTGAAATCACAAACAGTGTAAAGAGCAATTGTTCTTCAAATAAATAAATAAATCTCTACGACGGCCTTCCGCAAAGCAACCAGAGCACAAGTTGTCTACCTATCAAATTTGCTTTTAATTTTCGGATATAAAATATGACAGTGATCGGGATCCAGAATACAAGGAAAATAAATTAATAATTCCACATTTAGAGCAGTCAAAAACTCCTTTGAAACTCAGCAGACTGACGTGGACGCGATGTCGTATAAAAAATAACTTTGCTGCGAGGGCGAACGCCGAACAGGCGACTGGTTAGCATATAATTATCTATCTGCATGCCCTCGGGTTAATAAGAGAAATTGTAATTTAAATTAGTTAAAAACAAAAGCAGCCATGTTCTAAAAACTGATTCCTTTATTCATTTTCGTCGATAAAGGCGAAAGGAAAAACCCGCTTCGTCCATTTTCTTCAGTTAAAAATAATACCCCCAAAGTGGCTAATATTTTTTCTTCCTCATAACGATCTATCATTTTATCGCACTATTTTATACGCTATGATTTATGAGCATTAACTCATCAAAATTTCCAAGTCTTTAGGTGCGAAAATATTGGCCATTTAACTTTTATAAATTAATAACGTAATACGAATTTACTGACAAATTATAGTTTTTATTTTATCTACATCAATTATAATAGAATTGTTCTACAGCACAAATACTATTTACGACTATCGCTATTGCTGGCCGACTTTCACAGAAAATTGAGTGAGTTGTAACTGTTTCATTTGTTTTTTATCTTAGCGGTCGTCGCATATAACTTAACTATGTGAATGATAGCAAGATACAAATTAAAAGTCCTTAAAGGTTGCATATTTCCTAGAATGACCCTTAAAGACGTCAAATGGATGTGATGGATGAATAATATAAAAGTATTTCGTTCGTATATCTACAGAAAAATAACAATATTTTTTTTTCGGAATGCTTTTAGATTTTTTTCGAGTACTGGACAGCTACCATTGTTATCATGTCTAAATCTCGAAGTAGCAGTCTAAAATTTAAGATAGGTATATATGAAAAAACCGAAACAAATCCAAATTAATACCCCAGCTGTTGAAGTACTTTCAAGCAAGAAATCTATTCAAGACTTTTACAAGCCCTTTTCAAGTCAAAACTGCACATCAAAGATCACAACTAGACAGACGGCTTCTATTTGATACAGGAACACTACATGTGATTTATACAACGTCATTTTATTATTTTTGTTGTAGACGATAATTTATCCTTATGCTATAAGAATATAGGGAAATTAGATATTTTCCCCAAAAATATAGACAAATTTGTCTTCAAGATAGACTACCAAGACCGACGGATCATGACCTAAAGGGCATCATAGGAGAGACACGCTTACCACAGATAAATGAATTCAAATGCCTTTCAGTCCATTAAACAGGCGGCGGTTGTTGACGAAAATGAATCGCATACGCACAATCTGGCTCGAATGGAGATCCACTGAATCAGCGACCTCGGAATATTCCCGGTCCATTTATAGTCTTCGCGGGGCGAGATTACCACCGACAGCTGAACGCAGCACGTGCGAAAAGCCGTTACCAAAAGAGCTATAAGGTATTTTTCCGAATGCTGGACAACCGAATAAGTGGGTAAGCGACGTTTCAACGAGCACGAGATGAAAACGTTCAATGGGCTGCGAGACGATCGAATGATATGGTGTGGACGTTTAGTGATGAGAAGAGATTACCGCCAAATGAAGTATTGAGAAACCGTCACAAATGAAAGAAAGTATAAAGCTATTCGCTATTTGATGAGGTGATATAAAAAAAGCAGCTAAAAGCCCATAACCGCACATCCTGACGCCGAAACAAGAGATGGAAATCCGTCCCAAATAAACTGGTGATGGATTTAACGAGAAATCGCTAGTACCTCCGCGACTTCTTAGAATGCTTTTTTGATCACAGTTATTAGTGAAAATAGTTCGATAGCGTTTATTAAAAACGTTAAAAATTATCTATCACTCACTGTTGGCGGTTACGTCTCTTTGTCTATTTATCAATAACAATCAATAACGAGCAACGTTGTCAGATATCCGATTTAAATAGGGCTGACCGATGGAATCCCTTTATTTATTTATTCCGATAAGTCTAGTATTCATTGGGCAATATGATTGGAGCTTTTAGATTTTTTGTGAAATTGTGAAATTTTGTCTATGTATTTTACAGTACAGTACAACGAATAAAACGTATCAGTCAATTACAATTCAACTTTTATTACACTACACTTACTTGACCCGACAATACCTAAATTATCATAGTCAGAAGAACTGCTTGAATTCATATTAAAATTATTTCACATGGAAATATCACAATTGTCAGCATTTACTTTATATATTACATTAAGCGAAAGGCCTCGGGCAGCATAAGAATAGCAAAAAGGTAACAATAAACAGTAAAAAAGTATATTGATCACATACTTATACATATTACGTTTTATACATTGAAGTGTATATCAAGGAAGGCCAAGAGGCACCTAAATATGTCTTCTAATTTATGGTGTCAGAACTAAAAATGGACACGACAGAGAATAGCTGGAGAACGAACTGTCAGGATGACAAAATAAAAATTCCTAATTGTGTCGTAAAAAAGTGTACAAATTGCATTCGAAAATGTACAAAAAGAAAAGATGGTGTTTCTTATTTCCGATTACTTACGATTTTTTTTTTTAATTTTGTTTATATTGAACTCGAATAAAATTTTAACATTCGCGTAGCTGTAGTTGTACCTAGCACTCAATAAATAAAATAAAAAAAAAATTAACGATTATGTCTTTTTTATTATTCGATTTTATAACTCAATATATTTCTGTGAGCATATCCCTATTTTCTACATGAATGATTTTATTTATACTTTACCAAGAATTGCGTTGGTACAAGCCGCTATTTTATTTTATTTTCTTTTTCTGATAGAAATATGTAACTATTAAAATAAGAAAATCATTAATTTTTAAAATTGTCAGACAGGGGGTACTAGTAAACTGAAAGAATTAATGAAAATATAATACACCCATTTTGCAAGAAAACGATGACGTGAAATAATTAGGTATTCTTTATTTCTTTCTTAAATTTATTTTTTTATTACATTTTTTCTTATAACGTTAAAGAATGCCCTCTGGGTATCTTAAATGACTCAGTATTTTAAGTGTATTATCTTACTGATATTACATTTTCAATAAAATTGACTAGTTGAGGTCGACGCTTCGCGCAATGCATATCTAACCGGCCATCAAAGACTAGAGATATGAGTCATTTATACATTTCATTCGACGTAAAAATTATAAACGTCAATGTTCATTATAATTGCTTGAACCAAAACGTTAAACCATTGACTTTATTCGTAGTGGGACAATATAACACTATGTTATATTGAAAAATAGTATAGTCTTCATTAATTTTATCACATAAGTACGTTCTCCGAATACATACAGCCTCTGATAAGGCGGTCGTGATAAAAATAATTTGTTTCGGATGCCGCTCGCACGATCGTTTTCCTGAAAATCCCACGCCGAGACATCGAATTCGAAGACGAGAGCGTCATAGACCGCCAGACGGATGCACGCGGGGACGCGAACACGTTCA
The DNA here is from genome assembly GCA_005406025.1 of Eumeta japonica. Taxonomy (NCBI): domain Eukaryota; kingdom Metazoa; phylum Arthropoda; class Insecta; order Lepidoptera; family Psychidae; genus Eumeta; species Eumeta japonica. Next base: position 116,344 of record BGZK01001338.1, read on the forward strand.
GGTAGAAATCGGTAGGTAGCGTTACGATTAGGTATTGTAATGGATGCGGGCGGGTCGCGCGGGTCATTCGCTTTACATGTGAAAAGGCGATCGGGCCTTTTGTGATCGCTCGGTGCGCATGCGTCGTTATCGCGCGACCGTAACCGCCTCGTACCGGCGGCGACTCTTGCGGCTTCCAGGGCGCGTACGGCTTCGTGAATTTGATTCGATCGCGTCTAGACGGCGGAAAATCGGCGATTAGAGGAATTCGATGCGAATAGTCCACGCGACATAAAACACTTCGTATTGGAAGTCCGGGAGGGGTACGTGTACGCATAACGCCCTCAAATCGATAGAATTGTCGCCGCCGGCATCAGCTTTGCTTCTATGAGAACACATCGCAGTAACGACCGCGGATTGTAAAAACCTACAATATACATAAATAACAGTACATCACTAATTTTTCATACGTAGTTAAAACTTTAACTTAACGTCGCGGAAATGAAACAAAACGAGTTAGTCGACATTTGAGAGATATGAAGTCCCAGATACCCACCGCTCTATGATCAAATCGCCGACGATGTGACCGGTAGGCACCTAAGCCCTGGACATTAACGACCGACCTACGACATTATTTTATGGTCAATTAGATCTTCCATAATATACGGACCTGAGAATAAACTGTCGTCTTACAGATCGTCTTAAATGTAAGTAGAATCGTCGACAATGAAATCGTGTTAGAAGATTCGATTCGAAATAAATGGGTTAAACACTTAGTTAAAGAAAAACATTATTTGACGATCTCACTGAATAACAAAATCCATAACATGTGTAATATTGGTCGTTGGCAGGCAAGAAATTAAACAAAATGATCAATTTTTCCTAATTTATCTGGAGCACAGGAAAAAGAACTAATTCAATAATTAAAGGTAACAAATTTTATAGATGGATAAGCGTAATAAAATTTTGTGATTTATTCAACTGAATGTTTATACACATTGCAACTAGTTCTACTTACACATTGTCTTTTTTTTAATATGATTTACGTATATTTGGACATCGCAAAATTTACCAACATAATTCATTATAAGAAATAAAAAAAAAACATGAACTTCAAAGAAAACAATGCTGCATTTCTATGAAGACTTATTGTCGCCTAGCTCAACACACGCTTAAGTATCTTTTATTATCAATGTTTTTTTGAGTTTCTTATATACATACTTATTAGAAACTCAAAAAGCATTGAAATTGTTTTTATGCCTTTGAATACAAAGGCGTAAAAACAATTTCAGCAAATGAAACTGTATAACGATACCATGCGGAAACTTGTCAAACGGCGTGCGATAACCCAACAAAGGGCGTACACGCAACCTAAATACTAGAACTTGTTTTCTTTACTTGTGATGCTTAAAGCTGTAAATGTTAACTTTCTACTGGTGCTCCAATTCGAATAGCGTATTTGTGGTGATTTTTTTAACTAAAATTTCCAGAATAAAAAATCTTCTATTGTACAATTAAAACGACCGCAATAATATTAACTTACGCCTATTTCCCAGAAGATTAGACAGAAACTAGAGATTTCCAATGGTACGACCTTTGCATATCTCTCTTGCCTCACTGGCATCCATAAATCTTTTTATGCAAGCTCGTCGGTTTCGGGTGTTTAAAATTTGGCCCTTTTCTAATATGTCTCCAATATGGTCTGCATAGGATTTTCTAGGGCAACCCTTGCCGACCTTTCTTTCACACATTCGCTCTATAGATTTGTTAACTACCAATAACTATATTGATCACATATAACTACCGTCCATGCACTTCGCAGCCTATGTTACTGTATTATATAATTATACTTCACAACTCTCGTATATTGGAAAATTTAAAAGTATTTCTTTTTTGTTTATGGATACACCCTTAGCTACTTTTCGAACGCTATTCCTGAAAATGAATAAATAAACAGTGGCTACACCGTTTAGAAAACCATCGTATAAGTTTCTTGCTAAAAGCTTCATAACTTACGGCACTGTTCGCGTTACAGGATAGTCAAGAGACACGTACTTAGGTCACATCCACGTGCGCTACTACTAAAGTGTATCTCTTGTTGCAAAACCAATACTCATGTATTTACTATATTACCGAAAAGCACTAAATAATAGCTAACCGTGCCGTGTTGTAGTACGTTTTTCTATATAAGGGCTTTCTATACTCCCCGCCCGCGCACGTCCGGCCCTCTCCTACCGTGCGCTATACATTTTCTTCGCATTTTCCCTTCCCCTCTGCGAGAGAGGCGGGTCCTACGTAGGGCCGCCCAATCTGCCAGACGCGTCTATTAATATGTTCAAATCGACTATTCAAGAGCATTAGTTACTGTATACAATGCGTGAATATATCTGAAATCTGTTCTTCACTTCACTTGAATACAGAAACATTGATAAAGTGAAAGATATGGAAAATCGCAGAACTAAATAGGCGTGATTCTAGATAAAGAACGTTAAATAATTAGTAACGTACTTGATATAAATATAACAACAGCTTATAATATGTCTATAGATTAAACTTATGTAGTGTATGCAAAAGAGTCCATTGTTCGGATCTCTGCATGTACCGTCGTTATTTCATAGTTACGATTTCATGTCTAGACTATTTTTTGAAGTAGTCAAATAGATAGAATTATAAAGAGCACTAATTTCAGATATTTAATTCATAAATTCGCCCATGCAAGTACTCAGTGATTAATTTTAATATATTCACCCGGTCAGATACAACTGGGTAACAACACAGACTTTCACATCTTATTCTTCATTTCTTTTGCATTTATCTAAGTTTATTCATACTCTTAAACAAAGAACATACTTTGTGCAATTTGTTTGCTTTATTACATTAAGCTGTAATAGTGAATATAGATTATTAAAATATAATGCAAACCGAACAATTTCAACCCCTTATCGATAATATTAAATTGCTTTCGCAAGTTATTATCACCCTACTGCCGAGGCAAAGCCGTACAGGAACATTTATTTCAGATGGAAGGGCTCGAAGGAACGTCGGAGCACGACTTGAGGGACAATTGATCGATGACACCCTTGAATTTTCTAGTCCATCTTTTGGGAATTTCAGCATAATGTAAGACATACCGACAAAAAATTATTTCGTTTGTTTTCGCCGTTATTACTAGCCGTCGATTTCCATTCCTTATGGCAGGTTTGCTTCACGACGACTTTGGGTCAGCTATCAAAAATGCACACCATTTACTAATACTTTCCAAAGAAATTTGTAACATTGCACGTGATGTTCGTGAATGACGTCGCGTTGGTTTCTATAAAGCGAGTCCATTCACAGCCTGTAAAAAGTGATTTCCCGCTTTGTGCCTCGGAGAGCACGCAAGTCGCCGGCCCGACGTCGTTACAGCATCCGTGACAACTATCTGCACTATCTCGATGGTATCGTCTGTAATGAGGTGATAAAAAAAAAACATTATAACTGATACCTACTAATTTGATATAAACAAAGCTTCGTCGTCTTATCACTTTTATTTTTTTAATATGATTTATAAACTCGCGACTATTTCTCGGAAGGCAGAGCCACACGTCTTCGCATATTTCTTGTACTTTACCGCCATCCGTCGATAGCTGCATGCGAGCCCGCCCACGTCGAGTGCTAAAACCTTGGCCCTTCTTTAAACACGCGAGTCGACAACGACTATATTCAATGTGATAAGTCCGAATGTACGTATGTCGTATTTTTGAAGCAGGTAGGTGCACGCAGTTGGGCGCGGTGCGTGCGCAGACGCGGCCGGCGGTCGTCGACCAGCCGCGCACAAAGCGCCCGCAGCGTGTCGGGTGTCGCTTTGTCTTTGTACCTACATACGCACTGCGTACACCGTCCAGTCTTTTACTAAACACAATAATGAAGGCGTACTAAATAGATCATACACGGTGTTGTTTGAAGTCTTTCTCTCGATTTTAAAGCCTTTTCCGTTAAGCTGATAGAGTTAGTTTTGTCTAATTTTGTCTTGTCGTCGGAATCAAAATGCGTGCATACGATAAAACGTTAAAGATTGTGATTGCCCATATTTTATACTGCCCTACTTTACAGAAAAACGGCTGCGGAGGGAATGCAGATGCCAAAACAACTACATAACATTATCTGTCTGTTTTTTCATTCGCGCATTGTTAGAAAATATCTAAACGTATCTGCTAACATAGCCATTTTTATTTTATGACAGCTCGAATTTCAGGTAACAACTTTTAAGCTACTAATTGATTGCTTTAGGAAAGCAACGGGGCTGCTCACTGGGTGCTATGACGACGAACTTAATGGATTACTTTCGTTTTGACAGTGAGGTAGTCGACGGACATTTCCAAAACAAAAGGATGCTATTTCCAACGTATCATAAATTTCAGCAACATAATCCCAATATTTAGTGTGACGTAACAACTAGTGATCATGAACATTTCGATAAATATAATAAAAGAAAAATAAAACGTAAGTGCCATCGCAAGAATTGTATTTAAAATATATATTAAAAGTAATCAGCGAACGACAGTACGACCACTGCCAAGTTGACGAAAAATATTGTTAGCTACCTTAAATATAATACGCCCATACAATAAATACCGAGTCAGCAGTGCCGACGACTGTCCTTTTCAGTGCTGTGTGTTCAAATAGGAACGTCAATAATTTCTATTGCTCTATTTAAGTACACATATCATACATTAATTCTTCTTGAGGGATAATTGCTTTACGAACGAGTGGATTTTTTTAAGTACTCCAAATTCTTTAAATATTTTATAACGTGTCGATCAGAATGGCGGTACAAGGTCAGCATTTACGGTTATGATAAGCTATAGATTTAGTACCTTGTTAGCACTATTTAGTACCTTTCATCCTAGAATTAGTATCTGCCTATTTTCAGAGATATCTAAAATTAAAAAGCCCCGCCATTTTGACGTCAGGATGGCGGGACATCTTGTTCTCATTGTTTGAAATTATATGCCAGTTACTCGATATTTAGTACTAAACATATATGAAATCCGCGTCGAGTATTCGTCGATACAAAGTGCATCGCCATTCTTACGCTAGTTCAATGAACGAAACTAACAAGAAACACCTGAAATACTAGAAATGTCGTTAAACAGCAATCTAGTACCTAACTAGTACTATTTAAAACTTTCCGTCCAGAAATCAGTACCTACAGAAATATTCAATATTTAAAATGTCCCGCTTTTCTGATATCTTCCTTTACATTTGAAAACATTTTTTACATTTCAAAATGACTAGGAGTTACTACCGTTTTTATACATAAACATATATGTAATAATACTAATAAGGTATTAAATCTATATCTTGATTACGACCCTAAATGCTGACCTTTTTAGGTCATTCTGACTAACACTTTTATAACTAACGAACGAAAGATATTTTTTCAATATGAATTTATATATTTTGTGTTCAATGTTATTTGCAAGAAAGAAAACTTTGATAAATAATGATAATGGTGCCTACAATGAAAATGAATGTAGTACAAGTTTAGATTTTTTTTCCTATCCTTCCGTTTGTCACCGCGAGCGTTCGGGTGGCGCGCACGAAATCGCGTCTAGGGGCGCAGACTGGTTACGTAACAAGTTATGGCGCGGGCACCCGCCGCCGCCAGTAGCCTAATTCATGCTTTGTCATGCAAAGAACATTTGCTGCCTTCGACGCTAAGAAATGGCGGGAGAATCGATAGCTGACCTTTGCAAAATTAAAATCCTAACTAAAACTTTTTTTAAATCTATAAAACCGCCTGAGATGTATATCTTATATTTTGTTTATAAAGTGAGTATACCGTATTTCTTTCATAAAACTTTTTGCATAATGTTATTTGCTAACTTGTCTTTTCTTTTCTAGGTCAAAGGAAAATACCCCATAGGTTTTGGTGATCAATTATCTGGTATAACAATACGTAATTTAAAATCAGCTATAACATTTTATTTCGTTTGGTTAGTAAGGACTCAAAATGTTTCAGTCTTATGGGTTAGGAACCTAGTTATTGAACATTCACTTCAACTTCATACCTCTTACTTTTTTTTCTTATTTGATGGAATAAACCCATAAGGACTCCATTTTTTCTTTTTGAGATACCATAGAAGCTAAGAAAGTAACCTCGAAAACACAACATGAAGTTGCAATAATAATATTAGCAAAAAGTAAACACGAGTAGGTATAAGTTTACTCTGCAATATTAACTTTTTGAGCCTAATAAAGTTAGGACATAGATAATCGCCTTAATCAAGGTATTGACATTTCCCTTATTTATTGAGACAACTCCTTATCTAAAGTGCAACGCTAATATCGATTATTATCAATTTATTCTAAATCTCAATTTATCTTCATTGTAGCAAAAAAAAAAGAAATACGATTTCAGTGCATTGCGATATTAGTTACACTTGTAATGTTAAGTGAACCAAATGGATGACATCTTTGACTTGTTATTTAAATTGTGCAAATGTCTTAAAATATCGAAAAATTGGGAGCCCTTGACGCAGTTGCTCTCCTTCTTAAAAAAATATTTTTTATATGTATATTATAATTTTGTGCATTTTTTCCACAATTCTTTTATCATTCCCTATTTTTGATCAGTTGAAAAATAACCCAGCTCAAGAGTGAAATGCCGCCTTTATCAAATGAAACCGATCCATCCTTAACGTTTCCTTGCATCCAGGTTGTTGTCATGTTTTTTTGTTACTTCACTCTGCATTAAGCATATGCAGATTTGAGTAAAAATGCAGTCTTCTTGCCTTCCTTCGGTCTATCGACCCCTTGCAGGTTAGCAGTATACAGTTTGCGGGGTGTGAACGACCATTTTCATCCAGATCCGAGTGGTACAGCGTAATGTGCTCTTCGAAGCACGGAGCAATTGGCTCGATCAGCGGGCCTAGCATGACGACCTAGACGAGTCTCTGTATAGGACTGTCCCTTTTGCTCATCACATTGACGCAACAAGGATAGCCCTATAGCGAGACTCTTGTCTAGAGCGTCATGCTAGGTCCGCAGAAGTTAAAAACTTATTTGCCTGTCTGTCGTCATAGTTCGCACTCAGCAACCCCCGGATTCCAAAGCAACGCGCCGACCACTTGGCGTCGCCGACCGCTCATATTACGCCACTTGTCGAACGTGCATATTCTTTTTGAGGACGGGAATTACGAGAACGATGAGTAACGTTCGGACAGGGCAATGCGAGCAGCCTTCCGACTGACGCCACGTCATCTATGACGTCAAACCACGTGGCGGATAAATAGAAATTCCATTTTTGCAAGTACTAGGTGGGAGTCTGAATTTAAAATAAGTACTATAAAGCAGTATTTCAAATTTGGCTCACCCAACTAACATTCAAAAGGGAGGGCTTTCCTCTTATTCGTGTAGATTTTAAACTCGCAGGTAATCGATAATCTATGATGTGACGCAAAGAGGCCAATAGAAGGGCAGAGTTAGATGAGCGGCTGAATCCGAAATTGCTATTCATAGGTTTACACGCGGTGACTCCAACACGATCCATGTTGGATTCAGGGCAGACATCTTTCTTCTTTCTTGTGCTGTTAACGCGTACGATAGCGAGAATGTACGACGTCACACCGCGTGGAAAGTAGAAACTTCATCATCATTTATCTTAATCATCATACATAAGACGGACGTCAGGTTTGAAATTGTATTTATAACTTTTGTGCAGTGACTCCGTCACTATTCAGAAGTTGGAGAACTTCCTCACGTATATGGGATATCCAAATATTCTCACAGGAGAGTCGAGTGGAGAAGATACTTCGACGAGTTCAAAATAATTCTCCATTTCTGATCGCGAGGAAGAACTTTTTCTAGAGTGAATCACCGCCGCAGTGACAATGGAAAAATGCGAAATCTTTGTAGATCTACGGCTTCGGCATTTATAGAATAAAATATTCTTCAATTAATAAAATACAGTTTTGTATATCACTAAAACAATATTTACTTAAATACGGAAAATTATTTTGTTAAATATACAGTTTTAACGTAATTTTTTTAACACCAATAAAAAGTTATTTGAACTAAAATAAATTATATACATCAACGAAATTACTTCGAAAAATCCAAAGAGTATAAACAAAATTGAATCACATAAATTGCTGTAATAAATATGTATTTTATTTTTACAATATCATGTGAAATAATAAATAATCCTTAGCTATTACATATTTCTATTAGGTTCACCGATTACAGTCTTATAATAAAGCTGACAAGTACCTTAAAAGTACTAATTATGACATACTATACTTTTAATACCAGAAAATTCTAGAATATTTTTCGGTGTTATTGAATCGAATATAATATAATTATCACTTTCCGCGATATTTGCCTTAAAATATTCTTCATAACCTACTATTAATTTATTACACTATATATATAAAGAATAACAGAAAATAATACACACATTTATACAAAAGAACATCATTTATAACATATACAACGCTTTTTACAGAACACCGAGAATATTTCCAGGAGTAACACATTTGTTACTAATTATCCTGTAAAAGCTAACCAAACGAAATAAATTAAAAAGTAATGAAATCCTACGAGCAATTGACAATAGCATAGTTTATTTACAATATCCAATCGGCACACCGCGAGCTTACTACACCTTGGACGAATTGGCGTGACGAGTGAAGACCGATCTGCGCGTATGTATGGTGAGTCACAGCACGCTGCGAACGTCATTCGAGACAATACATTTCCTTTTCCTAACACGAGATCATGTCAATTAAAATTTCTTGGAACAAATACGTCAGTGATATTAATCCAAATTTATAAGAATTATAAGAAAAAAAGAACGAAATCGATTACCTATTTTCATTCGAATATGTCGTGTCGTTTTAAATGACAATCATTTGAAACAAAATAATATTTTTTAACAAATTCAGAGAGAAAAAAAATCAGCATTTTGATTCCATATGGCCGACGTGAGGGATACCGTGGCGACTTTAATTCAACATAACCCGGTCAACCATCTCCGGTTGGCCGGCACATGTAAAGGTTGCCCAAGGAAAAGGGTGAACGGAATGCGCGTGCCCTAACAAAAGATGTAAAAAAATGTTAGTATGCTCATATACAATAATCGCAGTGATCCACAATTCGAGGCCTGTGAACATACAGAGAAATATCATACGTACGCAATGTGCAAAACAAACATCCGTAGGCATCTGGTTAGCGCATCGAAGACATCAGCTCTTCCAATGTTTAAAGACCGGGATCCGGAAGGAAATTCTCAGTTCAAAAGCCGACGTCGGTGCTATTTACGCCACGATCGGTAAATTCAAAAACCTTCATACGTTTTCCTTTTATTCGGCCGATGGCGCGATCGCCGATAAAACTTACGGAGCTGATAAACGTCGAACTGACGTAAATCGCGTATGGTATAACGCACGAAACTCTGCCGCTCCGAGTTGCCTGCGAATGTTGCAGTGCGCGGGTATAACGCTTCACGACCCTTCCCTCTCCTCCCCGCGTTCGTATATTACGCCATTGGGACGCTGTTGTGGCTAACTTCACAGCGGCAGTTTCGTACGTTGTATTGCACCATCCATCCGAAGCTACTCGTACAACCAATCGGAGTGCGGAAAAGCTTTGGATTGTGTTTTAATAAAATAACTGTAATATTTTCGCTTTGATGTTGCAATTAAATACACGAATTGTATCTTGTTCTGTAGTATTTCTTAAGTCAAAATCGATAATCATGTAATGAAATAAGTTGTATTTTTGTTATTTATAAAATTATAGAAACATTTATTAATTGATATATTATACTCTGGCTTGGCTTGAAATAGTTTATAGCTTAAGAAAAAAAAATGAGAAAATCATAAAAAAAAGAAAAATTATAAGTCGGTCGGGGTGATTGTAATTACAGACCAATTTTTACCTACTGAAACGTCCAATGCCGCTAAACAAGTAATTGACGCACCTAGTTGACCTAAGACATTTCGTGTTTCAAATTTTAATGTAATTATAGATAAAGAAATTTTAAACTGCACAATTTAGAATATAAGCTTCATGAACTTTAAGAATGGACAAATTTTAAATAAATAACATATAGGGGGATATGTCTAGTATTGTTTAATATCCAATTGATATTATAAACACAAAAGTTTATGAGGACATATGAATGGATGCTTGTTACGTTTTCACGCAAAAACCACTAGACAGATTTTGATGAAACTTCACAATATTCATACATTAAAATAGGGTATAGACTATAATTTATAAAGATACTAGAGCTGCTCTCGGCTTCGCTCGTGTCAACGTTAACGCTCGCGAGATCGGTCGATATTAAAAATGAAACAATCTATACTAGGTCCAGTGCAGCGAAAGGTTGTTTTTTTTTTAATTTCCTGAATAAAAGTATAGTCCATTTTTTGGAGATCTATCATATTTAGCAAACTACAACCAGACTTGTTAGATGTACATTGTCATAACAATCGGTATATTAGTATGGCTTATTCAGGATTTTGAATATATATTGAATTAAAAAAAATATACACGTATATCTTTTATTTTTCTTATCGATCGATCAACAAAACGCAGATAGCCTCAAAAACCGACCTTGCATAGATCTAGGTAGATATGGCGATTAATTTAACACCAGCGAGCAGGATACCAAACCTTCGACAGCATATTTCTTGCAATCGCTCATTGTATTCGCTTGGCTCTGGTTGAAACGAATTTCAACGAATACCACTCGAGCAAAATTTAATTGATTTCGAATTTGCGTTATGTTAACGATAAACGAAAGACCACAAATTTTAAATCGGTTTTTATCCATCGGTATTCCTACAACTACTTAAATCGGATTCATGATCGGGGCTAGGATTTGAAGACAAAATTAAGAACAAAAAGTAATTCCATTCGCAATGGGGATCAGGCCCATGTGGAAAATTAGATTTATTTATTTCCTAATGGGTGATCACTGTTATCTTAGTTAATTAACAGCAATAACTAAGGTATATAAGTACATATGTTTTTATGCTAGTTTTTCACTTTTATTACGACTTCGAGAAGTTCTACCAGGTAACAACATACTTTTCGATATTTTCATTGATATTTTTAATAGATCTATTCCAACGCATTCTTCTATATATGGTTCTTTAAAATTATAAAATATCTACCAATTTATAATCCTCAACCCGTTTTTACCCGAAAGTTGATGGGAATCTTTATTAAAACCTCGATCATACATCTAATCCTGATCGCATTACTAGTCCCTATTCCCGATTTCGTTAGTTCACATTTTTCCTCTAGCTTTCTCTCAAATCATCTTTTTTACTTCTCTCTCAATCTCTCACTCTCTCTCTTTCTCTCTCACACACACACACACATCTTTTTCTCTCCCTCTCAATCCTTTGCTTTTGCAAATTAAAAGGTTTCAATTTTGCAATATAAATTTTTATATGCGTATATACTGTTATTCCAAATTTACAACGCATGCACAAGCCCCACATGTGTTCGATACATATATATAAACCATACAAAAATGTATATAATAATTGCTGAGAGTGGCGATGGACGAGCCGAGACTAATGATTTTAATTTTTGACATTACAATTTATTTGAAAATCCCAAAATAAAGACTTACTTCATAGTTTCAAATTTTCACTTCTGTCTGCAGTCTCCATGACTGTCTAATTGTCATCAGTTTTTACTATTTTCATAAAATATATGTATGGAGCACATTTAATGGCATATAGTTTTTTTTTTCTATAGTTTTTATAGTATAGAAGTTAGGTAGCAGCTCGACAAACGATATGCCACGATTATTCTTTCGAGACAATGCAATTAAAACTGTTACCACTAACACCCTAAGTTACCCATCATCGCCAAATATATTATCAAAACCTGAAGAGATAACGTATTTCCATACTAAAAAAGAAACGTGTAAATCGTACCAATGGTTCTTGAGCTGTAAGCACTGTCTGGATTTTTCTTTTGAAGTGACGATATGATACATTAAAATTGCTACGATGTGGATTTTCTATTTTAACCAAATGAACACTAAAACTTGGCCACCTGATGTATTTCCATTCTGAAAAAAATCAAGTAAAAACGACCAGTGGTTCTCGAGTTATGAGAGCATGAACGGATAAAGAGATGTTGTAGTTTACGTATGAATTTCATCAAAATAAAAAATAAGATCCTATGTCACCATCTTTCCATCTTTCTTTAATTGTTAACCATCTTTCTTTAATTTAGGAACACACCATGTGTTTTGAAACGGCAATATCAATCACCTAGTCTAATTTGTTATTGTCTTATCTAGTTTGAAAATGTAAAATTATCTAAAAAAAAAATGAAAAATATCTAATGAAAAGATTATTATTTTAATTGAAAACACGGTTGTTCTCAAATTGTGTTAGCCTCGTAGTATTTGAATTTGAATACCAAGTCGATATCTACCTACCTACAGATGTGTCAGGTCCTACTGATCTTTAAACACTAGTTCTATGTTCATGTTTTTTTCTGTCGCATGTTCATTTCTATTCCCAAGTATAGTATCACAGACCATTTTCCTAGAACTACTTTCACAAAATTTCATGAAGTGCTTATACACTGATTGACATTGGAATTCAAGACTGGCGGTTTAAATAAGTACATAGCGAACAAGGAAAAACACGTATCAAACAATATCATGTGGTAGCTGTTAAATATTGTAGTGTTTTTAGATCACAAAATGAATTGGATAAGTACCTAGGTACATAAGTCATTAGAAATGACTACAATAAAAAGTGTTATCCGATTACGGACATTCGAAAAAAAGGTTTATGATTTTGTGAAAAAATAAAACTAGTAGTAAATATAGCAGACAACACTAATCAAGCGTTTCTAATCATACATTTATCTACATTTCTAATTTAAATGCGAAAGAGAAAATTAGACTAGAACCACATGCCTACGTCATCGATAGCAAGCTCAAAAATCAAATCCTATAAAATAATTTCTAACAGTTTGAATAGCAGCCTAAAGTAGATATAATTTTTGTTTAAATAGTAATTTGCCATGCATACCTACCTGTGCGTGGCAAATTATAATTGTCATAAATCAACATACTGAATAATAAAGCATAATAATAATGTACTACAATTTCATACTGTGAATGGCATTATGAGTTAAGGAACACCAATTATGTTTAATGTATATTTTGAAATAATTACTTGGACATTTTAACCGCTAATACCTACTCATTTACCTACGCCAAGTGCCGCCAACCGATTTTATTGTGCAACTTGTGCAAATACCAAAACGGCCATGGAGTAACAATGTAACAATAGATACACATATATACATACATATCGTATTGTAACACATATCTCATTCTATTAAACTTCACAATATAATACAATTAACGAAGGCATTTAAAATCTGATTTTAGTCGGAAAGTGCAAAATTTCATGCCCGTGAGTTTCGCGGTGTAAACCGTTGAAAACGTTTGGCGTCGTCATTGTTATGTGTAATAAAATATACTACAGTTTCCTAGTTTTATCTAAAAATAGTTATGGGTGCACGCTTTGTCGAACAGGTGTTTATGGTTAACAATAAACACACAATAAAATTATGGTCGCGACTTACGAAGCCGTATCCTCTGCTTTTGTTCGTCTGTCGATCCGTAATGACGACGGCCTCCTCGATGTCGCCATAGACGGCGAAATGCTCCCGCAGGCTCTTGTCCGTGGTGTGATAGGGCAGACCGCCGACGAAGAGTTTGGTCCAGGTCGTATCCTTCTGGCCGGTCAGCGCGCCCAGGGCCAACAGCCCCTCGGGCTCGGCCTGGAGCCCGCCCGCCATCAACATTCCTTGCACGCTCTCCGTCGCGACGGCACGATATACGAGCTCACTCTGGACGGATCAACGCCGCGAATGACGTTGATTACTTTTTTTGGATCGCAGTGGTTTCAATACGTACACACACGTCGAGAGCTGGTCGCGGACTGGCGCCGGTGGCGGTGTGCAGCGGCGGTGCACGTGGCGGGCGGGCGGCAGGCGGGCGCCCCGCACCTAATTTTAGTTCCCGCACCCTCCGCGACGCTGTGCCTCGGCGGCGTGCGCGGCGCTGCCAGATGCACGCCCCGGCCCCGGCCCCGCTGCGTCTGCTGTACGCTCGTGACGCTTACAGCTGATTTATCAACTACCGATAACGAGACGTCGTTTACTTACACGAGTAACGAAAAGTACGTTCACACAATTTTCGAAGACGTACCCCATAAATGTACTCTTAGAATTTCTATCTCCTAATGAACCCCAAGAGCGTTATGAGGTAACGACGAAATGTGACGAAAACTACTACTAACATAATACATTTTGGAACTTACTCCTTAGAATCGATTTTTATATAAGCCTATGGTATGCAAATTAAACGGGGAATGAAATTGAATGTTAATAAAAGTGAAGTCATTATCTAGCCCCTCCACGCAACATATTTTTGCATCTTATGTTAAATGCGTGAATTTTCTTCTTTTACTGATTTATAAATGTTTTATAATTAACTTGGATAAGTTAAGATTACGATGGTGATTATTATCATTGTTACCAGTCGTGAGTCTGGAGTCTTGAGTTTTGACCTTCTAGGTATATAGGTAGTACTTATAGACGGTGATACCCTAATAATCGTTGAGAAGAACTAGAATAAAAGCGAGAGCTGTTAAATTCTTTCAATGGTGCCCGAGCCGCAGGTAGACTCACAAAATATTATGTTCCGTGGGCAGAATATAATATATCAATATTAGAAAAGGTCCCGTTCAAAAAATAACACTATAAGATTGTTTATATCAATAGCGAATGTGACTTATTTGTTGATTCTGTAAATTGATTTGCAACTAAAAATGACAATGGCAAATGTTAGGAAGCTATGATTCTAAGGGTTGTAAAGATAAAATCGCGAAACTGGTGCTCTGAGACAATTTTTTTTTAGGGACTAGTGACCAAGTACAAAATCTTCGTAGTGACTCCGCAATGCGCCTTCGTGGCGATGAGTTGTGTAAAAATTGAAATACACAAATAAACCTTTCGTTTTTTCGTATGTTGACTTTCTTATGATTACTATTATCTTTACTTTATTTCAATTCTTAAAGCCTGGTTCTGGTAGAACTTAACGATAAAATAAATATGTGGTCATAGACATGGTATCGACATGATATGTCTTTAGCTATGAATTGAGTAATCTGAATAGAATCTTATAATATTTTTGTTTATGTAAATTTTATGTTCGCAAACTATTTATACTAGTCATAATTTGAAATTATCGTATTAATTCTCACCTTTGGAATATCAGGATCTATTCAGAAAAAGGTTAGCTTGGTATGACGATGGCCCGATAAGCCATATCTTCCCATGTTTTTTAATTGTTCTAATGAAAAAGGCAACTAAGTCTCATATTAAATAAATCATATATTTATGTAAATACTAAAACCTTCTCGGAGGTGAATCAATTTTAAGGATACCCCACAAACACAACAGACTAACATCCTTGTTACATAGATCGTAACGTAACGTTCAAAGCAAGACAATCGGATGCAGGGCCAACATTATTTAGTGGTAATCAAATTTTCGAAGAACAATGTTTTCATCAGCTTCCAACATTGTAAGATCCTACAAGGCAAGATTGGGACAGTTTTTACGATAATGTTTATATGTCTGGATGTACTGGTAATTGGTTTGGTAATGTATTGTTGTGAATTGCGATCGAAAGCTAAAATAAAAGTACAAAATAATTCGTCGTAAAAAATATTCGAGAACAGTTTTAGAACTAAAGATTAGTCTTTAATATGAAAACAGTTCCGCCCGCTCCCTGCCTTCCCCTCCGTCGCCATTAACCACGCGTATCATTTTAAAGGGCATTTGTTTTTGGGTTAGAATATTCGAGAGTGCAATGAATCTTTTTGTTTATTGGATTCGACATGCTTGCGTCTTGTTTTTTTTTTTATGAATAAATTAAGACTTATTACATGATAAAAACGTTCAAGACGGCAAATCGAGGGATATATAACGGATGCGCATTTAATTTAATTGTCTATATGCCCAAGAAACTTAATTGATGTTGATTGAGAATAATCTATTTGTGATTACTTTATTTCTATTAACGAATCAATTATTATCTAATACTATTTTAGTTCGTATACAATCAAAATTTTAATTTTAGAGAAGGCAACACTAAATCTAATGAGGTTTTAGAGGTTGGTGGAACCGGTGGGTTGACGTCTCTTGCATTTTGACAGCCAACCGATTCGCAGTACACGCGTGCAAACCTACTGTTAGTTAAATCCGTTTTCTGTATTGTAAGCGTGCAGTGTTTTGGTTATTTGTTCGATGAAGTATTTAAGGGTATCTAACCACATTGTATTTATATTATTTCCTACCCGTTATCACGAGCAAGGGCGTGCACAGAGATTCAGAGAGGGTGTGAAAGCTAAAAAACTCAGCATTGTTTCGGTTGGTAGCCCACCGACGCGACTGTAAGTATCTTTATACCTTTCGTAATCGAAAAAATGCTGAAACTGAAAGGCCTTCTTAGCTTTGCATACCCTGTCTTAATCTCTGTGCATGCCCCTGAATCACGAGTATAGTTAAAAAAAGATAACTCTCGTGAAATCATCGCGGACGAGCCTCAGGGAACATCGTCTCGATTAACTTTTTAAACGCGCGGCGGAGTCTTTATATTCTGTCAAGTTAGTCGGCGATCCGACAAATTCGAATGCTAGTGAGCGAGTTTCATTTCTGTAATCAGTGTATTCACAAGCCAAGTACGATGAACTTTAGGCGTTCATGTGGTTCTATAGCGATTTATTGTAACTCTTTGTATATAAATATGCACTTTCTGCTTTTCTGCTTATTTTCTTTTCATCTGAACTCAATCCTCGAATCTCTAATAGGGTCATTACGTAGCAATATGCAAACTCTTTATAATGTTTGAAAGAATCCATCTAGATATAACTAGCGACATCCCAACGCTTCCACTGAATTTAAGATTTCAGAAAATCGAAACTTAATGGATCAAGTTTCAATTTTCAGATCAAGTTTCAATTAGTGGATCAAATCGATTTTAAGTAATCTCAGAACTAATATTTTAATGAAATGTTTTTCCGTATAACTTGGATTCTCGTAAACTTGTATTACCTATTAGTTAACTAGACCGATTTATACCGATTAGATTAGATTAGACAATATTTGTTTGATTGCCACAGAGCATAATAATACAAGTGTAATATAATGTAATGAGCATACGAGAATGTCAATATAACTTTACTCTTAAAAGGAAAAGTTTGCAAACGTACAGGAATGCACATTTTCTAGCTATTAGATTTAAAATAAAGGCAAGGTTTGGGATTGGTCTACAAAGTCAATAATTTTCCATGTTTCCATGTTCCAATATACCATGTTTTCAACAAATCAATGGTTTGTTGAAAACATGGTATATTGGAACATATAAACATGTTTTGTTGCATAAAGGACAGGCCTATCCCACAACTCACTCGAAGCAAGCAGGCTAACTAATGATTTCTTTTAATGTCAACACTTTCTTTCAATATTACAATGCCATAAACGCTGTTAAAAGCAAGATTATTGAAAAGTCTACTACATTACCAAACCGAACTTTCGTGGCTTATAATTGTTAGTTGGCTATACCTTTACATCACTTCCATGAAATTCAATTTGCCGATTTTTACAAAGAATTATCAAAATCAATGTAGTGTATTTCAAACGTAAAAACAAAAAACGGACATTACCTTTTAACATGACAAAGTTATTGTCAAAGTTTTTGCAAATAAAATGATGTATAATGTAAACTTTTATGGCGAATGCACAGAATTTATTACAACTGATTAATAAACGTATATGGTATCAATTTACACCATCTTTTCGCCAACAATAAACAGGTTTTTGGCTGTGCCGATCTTATACTTTGGATTATATTGATATGAGGGGCAAAAAGCAAAATTATACGCCATATAAATGCAACGACACGACATTCTAAGTCCATAGTCATCATGCAGAACGAACGGTCTCAGCCGTCCTCAGTAGAATCCGAGGTCAAGCAGGGGGAGATACTCTGTAAAGTGTAAACAGTCATCTTCGACCTAATACTAGAAGCCGTCACACTTAAATTCAATCTTAAGGGACTCATCGACTACTATACACCTCATCTGACCGTATAGGCGTATGATATTGTAATAACTAGTCGATCCAAGCAAAGTACGATTAGCGACGGAACTACTCTGGAAGCTGAATCGGGGCAGTTTAGACTACAGGTAAATGCTACCAAAACTAGATACCTCATTGAACACCCGTGTTCTTACGCCACTTCATGATGTCATTCTAGGAGGTAATACTATTACTAATACTATTGGAGGTGGAATGAATTCAAATACTTAGGGTCGAATCTTAACTCCTTAAGTGATTAGGGAGGAGATCAAAGCTCCTATCACCGCTGAACAAACGGTACCATCTAAACAAATGTTCCCACGCGTGCATGGCTATTCTCAGCAGGAATTTCCAACCAAATCTAAACTCACGATATATAAAAATGTTATCCGGCCGGTTGTGACCTATACATGCGAAGTCAATGTCCAATTGACATAATAAGTCAAACTGAAACTGACATTATTTGACACGAAAAATTTTCAGTCTAGGGTCATATTGCTTAAAGATCAACCACGAACTGGAGGTACTAAGACATAAATGAACAATTGTCAGGTTTTGCAAGTCGCAAAATCCCATATGGGCAAGGCACTTGGAAATAATGGATGATATCAGAGTTATCAAGATCACCATCAACTGGACCCCACAAAAGAAAAGACTCAGAGGGAGATCCGGGAAACTTTGTAAGGATTGCGTCGAGCAAAACCTGAAAAGTATGGGCAGAAAAAAATTTTGGAGAAGAAAGGACAGAGCGAAATGGGAGAAAGTCGTTGAAGAGGCCAAGATCCACAAAAGGTCAAAGCGTCACGGGAGAAAGAAGAAGCAAAGATTTAAATAGTTAGGTATGATTTTTACAAGGAAATCGAGCAATTTATTTTTTTAAAATGCAACTTTACGCAAAATGTGTATATTTGTAATCAATGATTAGATTTCACACTCAAGAATCATCCGGGTAAATATATTGAGGCAGTAACTAAGATATTAATATCTCCTAGTTCGCTTATTTACAACTGATGCTATTGCACCAATAGCGACTTTTTATTAATAGCACATTTTCAGTCACAATTAAAGCCACACATGTATTTGTTACGAATTCACGCTGTGCATTTAAATATTGTGAGAATTCCTAGAATGAATTTCTCAGCATTGATAGAATTACTTTTTGTAGCTAAGGATTCGTCCAATTCTAATTCAACATCTGGAATGTTACTTTTGTAATTCAAAGTATTGTTAGTTATTACTTTATTTAATTTAATTCTAGTTAAAAAAAGCTCACGTAGTTATGGACCTTCTCTATGCAATTAGCGTCCACTCCGTGGGTCAATTTGAAAAACCTTTGAAAATAAGAAACTGAACATACTGACAAATTATTTTTAATATTATTGTTTTTAAATTAGTGTCTATTGAGAGACATTGCAGTATTCGATGGAACCACTGAGAGAAACACTTTGCCCCCCCGCGCTTAGGAGACACTTCAACGGCCTTTACATGTGCAGTCACTGCTTTCTCGGCATCCCTAATCTGTTTTCCTCAAATTATTTCTTTTATTTCAGGAAATAAAAAAAAAATCGCATGGTGCGAAGTCAGGTGAGCTAGTAATGCTCCACCTAAAGTCCCCAAATTTTTTGTTATTTGTCTGCTGTATGTGGTGAGATAATTTCTTTATGGAGGAGAATCCTACTACAAGGTAGTTTTTTACCAAACGTTTTAGAAAACAAAAACCAAAAAAATCTTATTAAACCACTCTGCAGTCTGTTTTTTATCTTCTAAAACAATTGTATAATAACCTGTCATTCTAAAGAAAGAAGACACCGTCTTTTTACCGTCGCTTCGATCTCGTTTTACTTTAGTAGACAATTTCTCAAAAGAAAACATCCACTGGGCAGACTGTCTTTTGAGTGCGAAATCGCAACAATAAATCCAGCTATCTTAACCTGTAACTATTCGTGTACAGCACTAGAGTCACCACCGGCAAATCTTTACATAATTTCACGACACCAAATTAACACAACGGAGTTTTTGAGCTTCGGTCAAATTATAAGGTATCCGCCGAGTATAAAAGTTCCTGACCCATAAATATTAATTAAGGATTTTGTGCACTTGATGCATACCGATGGCAAGACTTGTCCAAATCTGCTGGTCGGTCAGTGACCGACCAGCAGATTTGAGCACAATAGAGTGCTTTTGTTTAACATGCGCCGCGTTCGCTGACGTTCTTTTCGGTCACTGCCGTAGAAGTACATCCCTCACGCAGATCGTGTCAGATTAGTGCGGTACAGTTATAAACAATGATAAGGGATGGAGATTTATTGTGAAAGGCCAACCAAAGTTTCAACTTACTTGTTGGTTGAAAAGGTACCGAAAGTCGTGGACAATCATTGCACAAAAGTTTCTTGCTTTAAATTCATATTGACGCAAGGCAAACAATTTTTTTTTGCCGCCAATTTGTAAAAACAAAGGACAGATGAATGCAGTATCATGTATAATAAGGTTAGCATAAAGTTCCATTTTTAAAATTTAAATATGTTTTTATTTTACAGTTTCTAAGTGGTCAGTTCTAAAAATTTTAACTGTCACCTACATAAATATGACGTGCATAACAAGTCCTCTGATGATCATCAATATATAGCGCTAACGAGTCCAATTTTTGTTCGCTTCGTCTCGACTGCATTATATGACCTCCGCTTTAAGGTTTACTGAAAGAGGAAGAAAAATCCCTCAGTATATATGCCCAACTTACAGGTGGAAGGACTCACTTAAACAAGACGTGAACTGCTGTAACAGGGATCACGATGAGTTTAGTATTTGTATGGAAATTGAGCTCTATGTTAACACAGTGTAAAGCATGAATGAACACGACTATGGGGGAATTTTAATAACATTCAAAAACGTGCACTAAAATTTCTGCGCAAACGCATGAAAACAAACAATAAAAGGAGGACGATGACAGGAAAAAGAATGAAATTAGAGAACCAGGATTTATCCTTCCTCGGATATGACGTTATTATTATCCCGACTCCAGTTACTGGATAAATATTGCGCGTTCTGACCGGTTGTACACCATGCTCTATTTCTCTCGTATTTTACGCTGACTTTGGCTGGTCTTTTTCTTTCGTTAACGAGTGGCTGAACCTGGAACCTTCTGGTTCTAAAGCAAAGCTCTTAACCATCAAACCACTAGCGTAGTGGAACTCTTCAATAGCTACCAGCAAACCCTTCGAGTATAAACTCATTTAATTTTATTTGACCAGATCGCTTCTTACGTCCTGACGAGTGATATCACACTTGATGATGAAAACCTTAGTATGATGTTGATTACGAGGATACCTCGAGAATTCTAAATAATGAACTTTTATTTCTTTCATTTAAATTATAAATCAAAATTATTTTTTCACATTTTACTTTATTAAAGCGTGTATTTTTAGCTTTTTGAACGTATATAGTCGAGTAGATTGGTAAACAACTATCTGTGTATATCTGTAGATTTATAAAAATAATAATTATCTGCTTCTAACCACGGTACCAACAAAATATTGCTATAGGTGCTACAGTATACAGATGATCATTTCAGATCCCCAGGACTAGCAATATAAAACCTATAATTGTGAATTTTATTGTCTTCGGCCATGCTAAAACAAAGAAGGCTATTCAAATTCGGCTCGCACTTTGTACACTTTTTTATAAAATCGAGGAAGATTTTAAAGAAAAGAAATAGAAATGTGTCTTATGTATTTTTTTACATGGACAATATTCTATTTATAAGGAAAATGAGTGACGAGTATATCACTATAAGTTCCTTCCGAAACTTAAGCCGAAGTATTGATTAACCATCGATTGCAAATGACATGAAGTATTTAATATATGCTAAATTTTATTTCCGAAAAAACAAAAACTAAGCAATAATACATGAAAATGAGAGTCAAAACATTTTCGTTTAATAATGACTTATTTTTTATCATTTAACATTTTTAAATTGCATTGTACAAGCCTGGAACTTCATACATTCGTCAAACATCTCTTCAGTGTCTCAGACAAAGCCAAAAATAATGGAAATGTAAAACTGTTATCTTTATGAATGTGGAACAATATTGAATATAATATGAAAGTTATGATTAAATAAATTCATTGCTCTATCACATAAGTAAATAAAACCTGGGTACTTATTTCTGAAAATAGGCAGTGCCGTTTCCAGTAAAAAAATGTGTATGTCGGCTAGCGACTGGAGTTCACTTCGTATGAATTATTGTTGAGATACGTAGTATAGAATAGGAAATAGGATAAATGAACACATCTTTTACAATAATGAAAGGAAATGTATACATTAATTATAATTAAATATATTTATTGTATAAATATATTTCACATATTATGTTACATGATAATATTAATACTAATTATCTTATAAAGTAAATACTTTACAAGGAAAGTTGATTCCTTTCACCATTTACATCATCATCGATATTAATTTCTCGAACAGTATCGTCGTCATCAAATACAGCGATAATAGGTTTATGTTAACCATTAATCTGTTGATCTGCGGTGGTAACTAAAATATAATATGTGGACGCAAGGGACGTTACACAGAATAAAAAAATGAAAAAGCTAAATTAATACTTTGAAATAAGTACAAACACGCCTAGAATACTTTTTGCTGTTATGAAGTTCCAATGCCGCTTTTCACCTCCATTATCAGATCTCAAAAATCGATCGTGGACAAAATACATTCCAAAGTAATTTCAATAAACCCGAACACAGCTAGCATATATTGTTCTGTTATGGAGTTCTGGTGCCAACCTTCCGGCTTCATCATCTGACCCTAAAAGCCAGTCATAGCCAAAATGCATCTCAGAACAATTCCATAGAGCTCAAACAAGCTAGGATACGTTGTTCGATTATGGAGTAGTAGTTTCTATTTTCCGGCTAAAAATAGCTCATGTTCAGGGTGCATCTCAAGACAATTCCAATAAGCTTACACGCGATTAGCTTATATTATTCCATTATGAAGTTTCTGTGCTTACCTTCGGCCTCCATCATTAGGTCAATCTGACGTTACTATATTATTTTACTGTCATCAGAACTACATACAATCGCAAGGTTTTGTAATGATCCAACAGTTAGAAGTGGTAGAAAACTTCATTTTTTAAGCTATTGCATAGCTTCTATCGCGGGTCTTGAGCGTGGAAACTGAATTTAGAAATTCCGTAACGAAAATAACCTAACACCCCCCACTCCGACCGGCACAGCGGTGATACTTTTTACTTTTGCCATGTATCGATGAATAGCAGAACTTTTAATGACTTTTTTAAAATATCACGCTTGTCTCTTTAGTTCAGCAACTCGCCTCTAGGTGGCATTGGTTGTATCGGCGTTACTGCGCATGCGTAATCCCCCTCTTCACCCGCAATCTGGTGACTCATGCCTGCTTAGAGTTTCGGCGTTGGGGCACCTCCTCTTTGTATTTACTTCATGGTATGACTCTACGAAGCTCATACGAATCGAGACGAGCTGCTCCAAAATCGGACGAACACGTAATCAGCTGTTTGTGAGAAAGTATATAGGTGTATAGGTATTTATCATCTATGTACAACAGTGAATATCTGTACTCGTATAATTTGTGTACAAAGTGTTTTGAATATGAATAAACAAAGTGCATTTATTAAATTATATATTCAATGATAAATATTCCTGAATAACCTATATGTATTGTAAGATAATAAAAATATTTTGAACAATATTAATATCTCATTTATTTAATAAAAGAAAAAAAATTGTTTTCTTATCTGTCACCACGCTCAAAAAGTGTAACTTGAATTAATATTAAAGGAAAAAAAAACAAAGTAAAAAAATACTGCATAAATAAAATAAATAAATAATTATAAGTGCATAAGTTGATAAAAAATACTATGCAATAGCTTTACCGCGGCAGTCCCCGAGTGCCACACGTTTGTTTTTTATTGATATTATTATCCATAAGATTTTCATATATGAAAATCGATTTTTAAGGAATAAACTGCATTAAAAATGGGCACATTAGGTTACATGACTGTATCATTTCACCTAAAGTTGCCTGTACTATATGAGCAGTAATTTTTTATGCTAGTTATAACATTTTTTTTCTTGTAATAATCACAGTACATACGCGCGTAGAAGGTTAGTCTCCACACTCGACGGGCAAACGCATTATTCATACTCAGCTAACGGTCGGCTCGCAAATAAGCTCTAACACGAAGCGTTGAATAATCAAAAAATCGCGATTAAAATTATGGCAGGAAGCACGTGGCCGCCCCACGGCCGGGCGGCGACGGGACGAGATCTCGCCGAGCCGCCGTCGGCGTCGGTTAGTGTGAAATAGTTGTTGACTATCATCATTAATTAAGATATCGAGTGTGAACGAAAATAGAGGGCAATGTAGACTTTAATTACAGCTATCAATAACTCGGTAGTGGGAGTACAGAACGTTTCAACATGTGTGTGACGTATAGTTATTATAAATAATAGGGCAGTCTTATTTGCAAACTTAATTAAATTTACAAAATTCCGCAGGCGCCGTCTGTTGGTGGATTGAAAATTGTAAATGAATAAATTACTAATAAATAAAAAGCGTCTCCAATTACTTATGTGATTAGCAAGCTTTCGTTGAAATTCATGCTTATCTTACGAGCTTAGCATAACGGTTCATCACATCGACGCAAAAAAAGATAGCCCTATAGAGAGATTCTTGTCTAGGGCGTCGTGCTAAGCCCGCTGGTCGAGTCGGATTTATTTAAATTAGTACCTATCATTTATATCCTAACAAAAACATGAATCTGCGAAGTTGTTATTTTCTTGTCTCTCATTTAGTCGCTAAAATAGTTGACATTTCAACTAATGATAAATGTTGTCTAAAATTTGATTGCTTCACTATTTATATACAAGTGGTGTTATATATGTATGAAATAAGTAAGAAATATTTGAACAATTCTTGATGCCTCAATAACATATTACCCGATAGAATCAGATTGGCAGTTCAAAGCCAACGAGACAGAGACAGGCGAGAATGTTCCATCGCAGTGCCTGACATGGAAGCGAAGCTGCCGTGCTCTATGAACTCGTATTCGGTGGTGGGTTCAACGCACGCGTGCGCGGAAGCAGCTGTGCCGCTTGCGCACCCTCACGGGGCGCCACACCCCTTCGTGTGCGATGAAAAAAAAATCGATAGACGAATCTATCGCAACTGATTGTTAACGCGGGTTTCGATTGTTGTTCATATTACACGAAATAACATAAAAATTTGTTCTATTTTACATACGCATTTTTCATTACGTTTCAAATTATCATTGAATATAGACTTTTTTTTAAATTTTCAACTCTAGATCAATTAGTTAGTCCAATCCTGCAACCAGATTTGTATCTCACCAATTAATAAAGCAGAAATATCATAGCTGGTTGCAATATACAAATCTATTATCATCATCTGATGCTGCAGCCAGGACAGTCTACCTTCCTAGGCGTTCGTCAATGATTGATGAAGTCGATTTGTAAGTCATATACATGTTTAATTTCGATAACAAAATACATGTATAACTATTAGCTGATACTGCCTCAAGAATAGCATCCTTTCTAGTAAATTTTTGAAATCTAATGGAATCGATTTGTATTATTGTATACGCGCATTCTACTTTAGCGAAAAAATATATCATTTTAACTGTGACCTGATGCTGCAGTCGGGATGGAGACAATGAACTGAAATGGACGAAGTGAAAATATATGATAAGAGTTTACAACAATAATAAGTCTTTATTATAAAAAAAATGTTTAATTTTCTGTTTCAAATGAAAAATTTTAATTTAAAAATGTACTAAATAAACTGTACAAGTGCGAACACGATTCGCATCGTGAGGATTCAGTAAAAAAATAATTATGCATAATATTTCATCAGTCAAGAGTCTCGATGACTTTTGTATGTTTTCGATATCGATACTGATGAAATATGGGAGCAAGAAATTGCAAAACTTTTGCTTTTTCTGTCAAAGTAAGTTTTCGATTACTTTTTTAAATATCCGAATATTCGATAATTTTATGGTTTTCATAATGCGAAATTAAAAATGTTATCCCAGTTATTGGTCTAAATCACGGTCCATACTCCAATCGCAAGTGTAAGTATATTATCAATAAAATGAGAGGACATGACACACATACGGAGAAAATTAGGGCTGGCGGGGATGCCTTAATTTTCTCCCGTCGTGAGTACATAATTTTTCTCCACAGCAGCATGGAAAGTTTCCAATATCGGAGAGAAAAATGCTACATTTTCTCGGCTCGGGTGACAACAATCGACGGGAAGGAATGTCCACATTTTCTCCCATAGTGAGTACATAATTAGGGTTCCGAGCCAAAATGGCAAAAACGGAACCCTTATAGTTTAGTCACGTCCGTCCTTCCGTCCGTATGTCACAGGCTTTTTATTCATATACTGTAAGACGTGTATTGATGAAATTTATAGTGTAGGTGTCTTGTATAAATCGCTACTTACTTTGGTAGATAAATAACAAAAATAAATATTTCTAGGAGAGGTACTCCATACATGTAATAGAAGCTGAAAAAAAATTTTTCGGCGAATATCAACGTGTGGCACATATTTTGACAGTTTTTTTAAAAATCTTTAAGGTTTCTAAGCAATTTTTCTGATGACTGAATAATTTCAGAAATAATCGCTCCTAAAGTAGCAGTAATTGTGTCCCCTCGCTCTATTTTCTAAACCGTTCGTCCAAAAATATGAAAAACATAACGAAGATAACAGCAATTAACACCAATGGAAAATTATTTAAAACATGGTCGGAAGAACTGTTTTCGAGTATGCGCCGAAAACTGCGCATCTCAACAAAATGACGTAAGTGCTTTGATGATAGGTTCTTTTGCTGATGCACTTTAATTTACACTAATTTAATAGTTAATATAACGACTTGTTTTTTAGTTAGGGAGACTAAAGTGCATATAACTATTCCACGAAAGATGAAAAAGTGTAACATATACTTTTTCTGTAAGTTTTATTCTTTGTAATAATGGCTTCTGAAACCCTATAATGAGCATAATCCGATATGCTCTTGGCCAGTTTATTTTATTTAATATTGTTATTTTCAAAACTTTGTAATTTATTGGTTAATAATCGGTTCGGTTTTCAGTTCAAAATAAAAAAATCATCAAACCGATTGATTTGATTATTTTTTAATTTGGAAGATTGTACTTCTAAGTTGGTTCCAGAACTCCTTAAATATTATAGGCACAAGTTTCTCACATATTTTCTACAGTAACTCATGCATATATGCTGGAAAGCACCATTTGATGAAGTGGAATTTATGACGAACTCCATAAATGATTTCTGAAACTCTTTAGTGATGAGTATTATACGGATTGCGAAGAAATTTCATTGAAGTTATTAAGCAGCTTACGCTCATCGACACAAGTTGTGAAGCAGTGGTGATGATGAAGTTCCAGCTAAGCTGATATCCATAAGGAATATGTGGAACTCTTCAAATATTATACGTACACAGCATTTTCCTTATTTTTTTAGGTCGGAAAAAAAAGTGAAAATTTAAGGTCTTGGGACCCAACCGCATCTAGCATAATTTTAGATAGAATAGACTTCAAAAACAACCAACTGTTTTAATAGGTTTTTTGAGAATGCTTTCTTTTTGGGAAAGTGATTTTATATTATTTTTTTTTAATAAAATATACAGTAATATAATAATATATTATATATAATATATAAAAATATAATTCATCTAGCTTTTACTCTTGGCTAAAGACAATTATAAAATCCATAATTACAGCGGCGGTCAGTCCCTATCCTATACAATTATACGAAAAAAAATGGAAAACTAG
The DNA here is from genome assembly GCA_005406025.1 of Eumeta japonica. Classification (NCBI taxonomy): domain Eukaryota; kingdom Metazoa; phylum Arthropoda; class Insecta; order Lepidoptera; family Psychidae; genus Eumeta; species Eumeta japonica. The sequence goes on from BGZK01001338.1 coordinate 144,367, forward strand.
TTCCGGTCCCGAATTTTCCAATGGCGCTGAAAATCATTCGAGAGTCCTTACATTTTCATTTAGAGTGCAGTTACCCTTGAACCGACACTTTCCACAGGTCGATTGGTTTCTAAAATCTTTTACTTTTCAAATTTCTCCTCCACTTAACAGAAAGTGGGGAAAGGTAAGTAGTAACATCATAAGCTGATTTACATTTAACTAAGAACTGTTAAATGAGAAGAATTGGACCGAGTTCTTTATGATGATGGAGATTCAGGAGTACCCCTAATTCCTTCACCATCAGTTCTATTTCGTTACATGTATTTGAATAAGCATAAGTTGCTTAACTTCAAGTGGTATTTTTGTTTAAATACTATAGTGCGGATCTATAATTTTAAGGAGTTCCATAGAATGCCATAGATTTTTCATGAATCCCATTATCAGATCGCAATTCTGAAAAAAAATAGGATGAACCGGGAAGTGTAATAAAAAAATTATCTAAGTCGGATAATAAATAACGGAACTAGGATTTAGCGAAACGGAAACAACAACATTAAAAAAAAAGTACATTCGCATAGAAAACCTCCTTTTTTGCAGTCGGTTAAAAAGTAGGAATAACGTATGTAAATATATTTACTACATTTACAAATATTAAAAATCTATTCAAAAGGCACTACACTTTTTTAATTTTCAAATGCTAAGCATTTTTTGCTTTTCGTCATTTTTAATTCTTAACGTTTAACGACATCTAGTGTACACAGTATAAATGATGTAACTGTTAAAGGACATCGGTTGTCGCATACTGTATTCATTAGAGAGTACTCTTATATAGATGTCCTTATTTAATAAATTTGAATGCTTGTTATTTTGAATAATAACTAATAAAGTAAATACTGTATTTTTACTATTATTTCAGTACTGAAAAAATTGCGTTTAGGAACTCTATATCGGTTACTTATGTGTTAATTTCTGAATTTGACTTTTCTTCCACTAAATAGATTGTTTACAATTTTAAACGAACCCTGAAATAGGTATCTACCTAATTTATTAGATTACTCTACCCTGTGGTTACAAAACTAAATACTAACTTCTGTTAAACGTTCAGGAACATATTTCTACTCTGAATTATGTTATTATAATATTATTATCATCGAGATATAATTATGTACATATAGTCACCTTCAAAAATAAATTAAACAATTTGAGGAGCTGGCGAACAAAACCGGCTATATCCAGTTTCTTAAATTTTATAGAAGAGCGAAAAAAGTAGAAAACTTTACTTTAAATGTGATGCACATAGTACCTGTACCCTAAAATACCTACACCCATAATATATACGTATTCATAACAATGCAAAATAAAAATGAATGAAAATGGTAAGCTAAAAGAAATATTGAAAAAGTGAAAAAAGCATTATCTTGTTTTCTTTGAGAACAAGATTTATCTGGTTTTAATTGCCACTACAATGGATCTGACTGAATTGAAACAATCTACAGCAATGAAAACTAAAAAATACGTTTATATCTAGGTTTATTTGAGACTGTTCTAACAAAACCATAAATATTATCGGGTTTTAGGAAAAAATTAACAAAAAAATATTTCTCAAAATTTTTAAACGTGGAATTATGTAGTTTTGAACGAAAACGTTACTTTACAATGCAGATTTTAATCACTCATAACCTTTATTTTATTAAAAACCAGTTAGTATATGTTTCAGTCACACCAAAATTGACATAAAAATTGACCTATACATAAAAAACTGTATTTGAAAAGACCTAGATTTGCTGTTCTTATTTTGGAGAGATTTTTTACGTACTAAAGGAATAACAGACATGTGTCTACTTATGTATATCTTACATTATTTTCCCTCCTTTCTTATAAAATTACTGTCAGTTCATAATTACTTCATTTATTGATAGGTTGTCCTACTTATAGGCTTCAGTATTATGATTACACGGTGGTCTAAATTTTAAAGTCAAAAGATCATCATCTATGTATCTTCAAAATTAAAAAAATACGAGTTTATCGATTTGTCACAGAGAAAACATTGTCGCTCTGAACAATTCAGTACACAAGAAATAAATTAAAATGTTTGAAAGATACACTTATATTGGACAAATTTTAGATAAAATGGTATATCAAGCATAACAAAGATCATGATACAGTTTATAATTGGAAAAAAAAATAGTTGCATGGTTTTGAATCGCGACCCATCAGATGAACATTCACTCAAATAGGTAACAATACTACAAAAATGGATACTATTACTAACATGTACTTAAATTTATTAACATTTTGGAATATTTTACGAATAAGCTAGCATTTTCATTAACAGAACATTAATATATATTTTATTTATGCTGCCAAATAACCAAAGGAAAATCTGTTTTTCAATTGTTTATGAACAAACATGAAAATACTGAAATAGATGTCTTTTGTTCCTTGTTTTTACCATACATGTATTTTAACTAGAATAAATCTTGCAGTAAGAGGTTAAAGCAAAATGTTATTAGTATACTGTTTTGCGCCATCTGTAGTTACTATTGTACATAATTTGTAAATTTATAGTAGTACTTTTAAAAATAATTCAAAACGGCCTGCGTTTGACGTTTTGTCGATAGGTGGGGACTCCTTATATAAATAATTATTTTTATTAAACAATAATATCTGACGTTCCTTAATGCCTTTCATTCATTAATGAAAATTTTATAAACGATATAAATAAAAACATTGCGTCGAAAATGAATAAAAATATTTTTATTTTTATAGAATTATATTTTATTAAATGGCTTAATTTATCTTAAAATGATCTAAGAAAATAACTAAACTGTATTAATTATGCGGAGCGCAGACCATTTAGATTTTAAAATCATATAACGTCTAGATTATTTTATGACATATCATACAAAAGATATCGTTAACACATGTTTTAATTCTTTCAGCCTCGTTCGATGATGATTCAACGTCACAAAATAAAATAATTGCATCATCCTTGGTAAACATCATCACTGACGTAGTTATAAATGCAGATGGTGTCATTGTTATAGCCAGTTATGACGATTTCATAATAAACTATGCCAATCTAATATACTACATTTAGGATTCCGTAGGCCGACAAGGAAATTTTCTGTGATCGCTCAGTCAGTCCGTCTCAGATATAATTTCTACAGTTAGATATGAACGTATATGTTTGTTTAATAGTTTTTTTTTTTATTTCAAAAGCACTTCGCCAAAAGGGAATAATTTTTTTTATTTAGGCGCATCTTTTCGTGTGAAGAACTCATTGAAGACGTCTTTTCCGAAATGGTGGTCCTTCCTTAAAACATAATATTTTATCATCAATATTGTTATATCTCGCCGGTCGTTAAACCGGACATTTTACGATTTCAAAACAATTTGATCTTGAAACTTATTGCGAGAAATATTTTACATGAAAAGAAAATTGTACTTAAGTTAGAAATTTTGAAAGCAAAGAAATCTCGAAGGTCTATTCTAAGAATATTCGTCTGAGATGTAGATTGTAATATTATCTAAGTAAAATACATTATTTTGTTAAATATAAATTCTATTCGATTCGACAATCATTACTAAATTCATCGATGTTATCAATTCACTTTAAAACATACCTCTACTCGTATTTTTAAATCGCACCCTTTACAGAATTCAGTGACGAGTTGACAATAGATTTTATACGTTTAATTTTTTATTTAGAACTTTCCTCACGTTTGATTCTTAATTTGCTTTTATTACTAACTCTAATTCTCTCATTCGGCGAAACTGAAAACAAGTCATTCTAAAATCTAAGCCGCACAGGAGGATTCAACAATTTATTGGTGAATCAACGGTCCACGCTCACCTCTGGGCCAAGGCCGGGTGACGTCAGAATGACATCATCCTCCAGTTGTTATGATAGGTGCGGGTCTCTTTGTGTCATTATATTTTTATTAGAATATTTAGGTAAGGTATATGAAGTGCGGTAAAATTATTAAATAAAACAGCTAGTGTTTCAAGCCTGGTTTTACCTGACGCATTCGATGATTTAATTACGGCTCACAGATTTATGGAACTTAATAACACTATCCCTTCACAAGAATATCATTCCCTTTCTAATACGTTAGTTATCTATAAATTTGCTATTATTGTGTACAGAAAGAAAAATATTAAACAGCTTCGGGTTCGTCTATTTATCTCTAAGCATGTCTGTAACAGTCGATTATATGTGAAACTATTTGACACATAAAGCACTAAACATATAAAGTCAGCGATACAAAGTTAAATTTGACATACCTATTTCCAAGAACGCTATCGACGTGAATCGAAATTTCATTTCCTTTAATAGTAGTTCAATGAAAGAAATATCAAATGAAAGCTTGTAAACTTTTAATTAAAGAACATGAATAAAACATGTAAATGCACGAAACTCTCTAAAGTAGCTGCAGAATGAAATACTGCGCAGGTATTACACTCCCGACCCTTCTTTCTTCTCCGCCGCGTTCCTATTTTACGCTATTGCGACGCTTTCATGACGAACTTCACAGCAGCATAGTTTCGTGCGTAGTACTGTACTTATATTTTAGAACGTTGCTGTTCTCCACACTCTACTTCTAAACAGCTTCAAACTTATTTTGTATTTAAACCCTCTAAACATACAAAAAAATCTTACAAAATGTGGATGGAGAAAACAATATCGGGAATCATATACATTTGACAATTTTGATAACAACAAAGACTATGCAATACGTTATTACGATTAATGAGAGATTTTGTATAGGCTGATGTCGTATATGTACATACATATATTGTTAATTGTGATATATCCCTAAAAAGTTTGATGAGCGAGAAAAAAATAAAAAGTAAACATTAAAAAAACATTTATGAGTGATCTAGAAGATTTCCCGAATGTAAACAAGGTCATAAATTATTTGTAAAAACAAGAAGTAAATTGCCATCTTCGACGTACACAAACGAATTTGGAATAATCTTACTAATCGAAATGCACAAAATTCACAAATAATGTAAACAACTATGCCCATACATTTCGTCATAAAAAGCGGGGTTGCATTTTCTTGTCCTTTTTAATAGGGAGTTAAAGTATTCGTTAGTTTCTGTTTCCTTTGTGAGCGTAGTGTGCAACAATATTTCATAGTTTCAAAAAAATTATGGTATAACCTCATACCAAAATTCTATTTGTTTTTATGAAAAAATGTCGATACAGTAGTTAACCACTAAAGCCCACTTGCACCTATAAATAACAAAGATTAAATAGTTACTTAAGCGACATAATTATAATAAAATATCAAAGCACCTAAAAATATGATTTCTGTTCCAGAAAATAGAACCAGATTTCTCTTCGAAGCCTAGCTCTTGGTTATGACAAGATGAGCTGACTTGAAATTTTACGTTTTGCATCTATTGGAGATTCAAATAAAATACCTTAACCACGACATAACTATTTATTTTTTTTATATTCAACTTTATTCAAAAGTACAGACAGAAACAAATCTGAAATATGGTTAACCTTGCTGTGGCTATCTGTAGGTCAACATCAACATTTACCGCTACTGTAGAGTTTAAAATACTCAAAAATGTCATAAAAATACCTATACATTACGAGCTTAAAAGGAGAATAGTATGTAAAACTTTTTTAATGTCTTGTCAGTCCATTTGTTAAACTAATTAAGAAAAATATCCTAAAAGATATTTCTAAATTAAATTAATTTTATGGAACTTAGTTGATTGACGATTAAAGCTAAATATATTTCGGTAACGATCAATGTAATATTTTAAAACAATTCAAGAAAACATTTTGGAAAAAAAAATCGGTTTCAGAAAATTTAAATAACCGATTTAAATAAAATTTTCAGGAAATACAAAACGAAGCAAAATTTAATGAGTTCCATAAAGTCGCCTTTTAATCAATAGATTTGTATCAGTAATTGAAATAAAATAAAAATACTTAAAATTGATGATCGAGACACATACATTCATCGAAACCCACCTTCAATCTTGTCGCTATTGTTAATTATATAAGTATATGCCACCTACTCATCTCTCATAACAAAACAAGAACAAACCATTACAAAACCATTGCTTTAAACTTTAGATGATTGGTGATGAATATTTCTCAGTTTGTTAAATATTTTATTAACTGCCATATCAATTTTAGTCGAGTGACATAAAATTTTTCATTTCGTATGATGGCAACTTTATAATATAGCTTCTGCATCAGAAAACTATTAATAATTATTGATATTGATATTCCACTGGATGTGTTCTCGGCATCGGCGCGGCGGCGTTAGCTTACAAAGGTCAACCTAACTAGGTCTATATTCAGAACTGCTGTGAGTTTAGAGCAATGGTCTAGAAATCATTGATGCTAGAATTTTATATAAACGCCCCGAAGAACTGTTGTAAGTTTCAAGTATTCACTATTCGTCTATGCTATTAATATGGTTACTATTTAATTAATTAATAATAAATAATCTAATTAAACTATTTAGTTAGCATCGTTGCATCTTCGAAAATTCTGAGGCGTTTGTTAACTGTATTGTAACACGTTTCATTTATTTACGCCGTATATAATTAGGAATGTGGCATCGTTAACATACGGCCGTTAGTGTTGTCGATAATTTTACACTCAAAATGTTTACGTAGAAAAAATACGTATACTCTTGTGCTGAAAGAATCTGAAATTACTTGTTTATTCGTATACAGCACAAATTTTCCTAATAAAACCTTGATTGAAACTGCCTTCCGAACGAGCGGTAAAGTGTAAATTCGCAAAAAATTATGACGTATTTCAAGTGTTATTTTGTAACCTATGAAAAAAAAATATTTTGAATTTGCATTTATTGCTTTGTCACTTACAGAAAGAGGGGTGGGGATCCAAATTATGAAATATGAACTCCTCAAAATTTTATTCATTACCCTACTGTAGGTAGCACTTACATATGTTGATATTTTTACAGTCTCTAAACAATGTAAATTTATGTCTAAATATTTAAATAATATAGATTTTTTTATACAAATGAAATTGTAAACAAATTCGTTTATAATAAATAGAAGACAGATATCTTTATTTTTGTTCTGATCTGTCAAAAGAAATTATTTTCAATATTCGACATATTTTTTTAAGCAGTCGGTAAGTATTTTCATTTATAAGTGAAAAAACATAGTAAGGAAATGTACTAAAAACCAGTAGCATGTCGGACTATATGCTCACTGTTGGGTTCTGAAGTCGTCACTACAAAAAATATGACATGAAAAACTACATTGTTACACTTTTTTCTATGTTTCTCGCATATGATAAGTATAAGCACTATAGTAACCTATAACTACGGAAACGAGTAGGTATGTCGACTGTCACTCTTACATTAGTGTAAACTAAAAAGCATCAGCAAAAGAACGTATGTTCATGGCACTCACGTCTTTTTGTTGAGAAGCGCAGTTTTTCGGCATAAACTCAAAAACGGTATATCCGATCATGTTTAAAATAAATATTTATTAAGCGTTAGCTTTGTAATTTTTTTCATATTTTTGGACATACGATTTAAAAAATAAAAGGGGTGAAACAATTTATGCTAGTTTCGCAGCGATTATTTCCGAAAATAATCATTTAACCTAAAAAAAGAAATGCTTAGAAACATTGAAGTGTTTTTAAAAGAACTGTACAAATATGTGCTACATGTTGATGTTTGTTGAAGTTTTTTTTTCAACTTCCATGTGTGGAATGCCTAGAAATATTAATTTTTGTTATTTTACGACTAAACTAAGTAGCAGCTCATACAAGATATATACAATACATACTATAATTTCATCAATATACATCTTGTAATTTTGAGTAAAATGCTTGTAATATATGGACGAACGGATGAACATGACAGAAACTCTAAAAGCTGTTATGGTTTTGATCATCACAGATAAACCTTGAATGTGGGTGAGATCTGTCAACACCACCACATTCCTTTAATTTTGGCATTGATAAGTTCAGGCAGCAGCAACGGACGCAGAGCTTACGCTACGGAATATCTACCTATATAATAAAAGATGCATCTTTAAAATTGTCGAAAAATAAAAAACAAATCACTGACATAAGCGTTAATTTTCAAATTTTACCTTTCAGATATACAATTCTAATTCTAACTGGCCTGTCGAATAAGCGTCGGTGTTGTCATAACGTACAAGTTTATTTCTACTCTTTGGTAGATTTGAATGAATGGTTTCTATACTACAGCCATTACTAATGCAGTCATTTAACTAAATGAAACGTAACAGTCTTTCGTCAAAATAAGAACCTTTAAATTTTTGATTTATTGACTGACAACGTAGGAGGTTGCGGCTGGGAGTCACTTATGAAAAAGTGTAACGCTCGGTAACGTTACGATGAGTCACCGAACGAGAGAGAGGCCCGCCGAATGCCTTGCGTCTCTCTCCCACTCAACTATGATCGGTCTGCCGCGCGCTAATGCTAGAGAATTAGTGCAACTTGCAAATGTATTGCAAGTTATTGTATGTATATTTGTATATAAATACGTATGTATGTGTAAAGGTAAAATAAATTTTGTTAATATGAAATTCAGTGCGAGATTCTTTGTATAAATTAATGTTTTAAATATAATTCTTTGTATAAATAAATGTTTTAAATTGTTACTATTATTTCATTTCTTCCTACTATACGAATGAATATTCACATTAAAATGATTTTACCATTCAATCGTTGTCACGTAAAACTTTCGCCCGTATACCGACTTTACAGGCAACCAATTTTTGTTTTGTTTATTTGCGAAATATATGAGGTGAAATATTTTGTTTATAATTTTTTTAACAAAATTTTAAAATAATATACAATAATACTACTCATTGTATGTTATCTTTGTTTCATTTTATTTGGTACTTACGTACCAAGTACGTAGTACGGATTCTCAAAATATTTTTTAAACGTTTTTATAGATTATTTATGAGCCGCTCTTTTTTCAATCTACGTAATACTTGCGTAGTTAATAAATTACGGTGACGTGGTAGAATAGTTAAAATGCATGAATATCCTGGCAAGCCTCCTCACGCCCCGCTGCTAGACTGCTGCCGTCTGAGTTGACTCAGTTTTGTAACAGCACTTGAGACGTTGTGGTGTGAGCTTAAATTCGTAAACTTTTGACGAAACCTTTTTCGCCACCATGGCCAACGTAATTGGTAAGTCATTTTTAATTCTATCTCAAGGTCAATTGGAAAACGATATTTTAAAGGCTTCATAAATAATCGTTGTAAAATAATACCAGAATTATTTTAGTGCTAGGCGTGGTCTTGCGCATCTATTTTATATTAGTTTCCTTTTCGTTCATTTAAACGTATTATAAGTCATCGACGTATATAGTAAGCGCCCACTTATAAATTCTGTACCCACAGTCAATCCATCATTATAAATACTTTATGTTATATCAGGTACCAGGATATATCTACATACCTACTTAGTTATATGGGAATCAGAGAAATTTGATATATTGTTCGTCTAGTCTCCTTAAATTCCTTCTTATTGTTGGACTAAAAATGTTATATTTGAATGTAAGATCAAATACTACGGTGTCTATTTTCATGGAAAATTCTGTAATATTTATGAGGATTTTGGATTTGTTCTATGAAATAAAATTAGGTAGAGATTATTGGAAAAAAAATAATGAAAGAGAGATCAATTTACGTTTAGATGTACAATCGTTCTCATTATCTGCGTAACAAAATATTTTTTAGACAGATGCTGAAATTAGTCTTATATCACGGTTCGCTATGACTTGAATAGATTAGACAGAATTCGTTTTCGGTTAGTTATAAATTTTTCGTGAGCTCTTGCCAACCTATGACTACGTAAATACTATTATAACCTGTATGAATTAGCTTCTGTCACTTTCGGTCTCGCATAAAACAATGTCTGCGAATTACAAAATAAAAATCCACATCTTCGTGTATATAAGCAAATTAAATAAATGTGGTATATAAGACAAATAAAATAAGACACAGGATTAAATAGCTATATAATACATATTTATTATAATCAATACATATTTAGCGAGACGAAAATATTTAGCATAGAGTAGGTGTTTTATTTTCAGACACAAAATTGACGTAAGTATAAGAAAATAAATACGAAATGAAAATTTCACCAAACCTCAAATTCCGTATAATGTTTAGATAGTATCCACTAGGTATACACTACAGTACAACACAAAACTATGCTGTGAAGTTAATCACGAAAGCGTCGCAATGGCGCAAAACAGGAACGCGAGGGAAGAAGGAAGGATAGGGAGCGTTGAACCTGCGCATTACATCATTCATGAGCAATTTAGAGCAGCAGAGTTCCGTGCGTTGTACTGTACCTAGGTATTATTCACAGCATACTCTGTCGCGCTGCTACAGATTTAAATTTTAGCATTGTTCTAGAGCGAACAGTGTGGACAAAATAGTAATCTACCTTTAGGTAACAAGTAGTTCAATCTAATGTGATACACAAAGGCAAATAGGTGAAGTACCTGCCTATAAGCGACGAGCGAGATCTATGTGTTTGCATAAAATATCCAAAATGGTCTCTCTGTAATTATGTTATTAAAATATCTTTGCTCTGGTGACACTATGTTGATACTAAATGATATCAAGCTGCATCTGTAGTTTTTGATCACAATATTCATCTACATGAATATTACTGCATTACTTCTAACCATTATTATTACTTATTTGCAGCAACATTACAGGTAAAGAAACCAATAAGGATTAAGTTTTATATTACAAAGCGTATATATATGATTACTATAAATATGATTAGGTATATTTTGATTCATATGGAAGAAAATAATCATTATTTCTTATTAAATCCTGATGCGTAATACAGCCAATTACGTGTACTGTGGACATTATTTTGATAGTAAAGACGTAGGCATTTAAACAAAGTAATTTAAAGATATTACGACCTTCTTGGTGTATGCTGCTAATTTATTCATGATTAATTATCATTTGGCGGCCATCTTGTTTTCCTGCTCTTGCATGAGATAATATGATGCTATTTTTAATGCCTACTTACACGAGGAATTCATACGTATCTTCTTAAAATATCGATTCGTTCTGTGTAAAATCAAAGCAAAGTAAACGTATAATGTGGCACTGCTTATAATTCGTTTCACTTCGTCGCGAATCGGAAGGTGACATCATCTGGCCTTTAAAAGATATACCTAGGTGTTTGTTTAAAAGTTTAGTTTAAAAGGTACATAAATAGATAGTTGTTTTATTTTATAAAGGAATTGTGAACAATATATGTAAACACTTATGTACGAATGTTATGCACTGTTAGGGACTGAAGTGTGCCGCATTAAGTTAGGTAATAATTTTTGTTTGTGTCCAGTCGCTTATGAAAGGTGTTAAGAATGATGCACAAATGCATTCCATTATTTTTGAAGCGAAAACTTCTTTAGGCACGTTAGGCAATTTGTGTGAGTAAAATTTTATGAGCTCCCATCGCCGACAAGCTAATGTAAAAGCATACGTGAAATAATAGCGCATGTGAAATTTTTTTGTTTATGTGTAAATTATATTTTTACTTTAAATTCCATGCAACAACATTGTTGTTTTGTTTAAATGAATTGCACATTTTTTTCAATTCATACCTTAATAATTTATGTTTATTTAAAATGTATTAGATTTGCGTAACCCGCATTTGTTTTAATTAATAAATAAACTATATCAATATGTACGTAATTGTCACTCGTATTGTCAATAGATGTGAAAATCAAACTAATATTAGGTAATGATTTTAGTTTACAAATTATAATATATTAATTTTTGGTGTCACAATCAATTTGAAACTCAAAAATTTAATTGGAATTGAAACTTTCCAAAACAGTATTTTTCATAGTTTTAACTTTTCACCTCTACAACAGGCTCTGACTGCATATGCTTTTTACTTAGTAATACCTAAGCATAGTACAACTCACGAACCTCTGCCGCTATGAAGTTAGTCACGAGTGTCGCAATGGCTAAAACTGGAACGCGGGGGAGAAGAAGGAAGGGTCGGGGAGCGTTGAACCCGCGCATTGCATCATTTCCAGGCAATTCAAATTCAGAGCGGCAGAGGTATGCATAGGTGTGTACCTAACCGCTTGCACATCAACATGCGGATTTGTTGCTATAGTGAGCAGAAGCTCCAATGGAATAGGAGCGTAAGTAAACCTTAATGTAACACCGTTAATGAATATGTTTCTATGTTTGTATTTGAAGAATAAAATATCATTACACTATACAAAATCTCATTTGTATTATGATCATCTTTTTTCTTACTATTCAACCTCGTTCAACTGTTGTTTTTTTTTTCTTTTAGGAAATATGTACAGAATGATACATACTATCATGGTGCTATTCTAGAACACAAACATGAACGTTAAGGTTTCGTAATTGATTTGTTCGACCTATATGAAGATTTGTTGACAGATTGACGTTAATGATCTACGAAACCTGTCAACTATAGCCAATGGATAGGACGTTCTGTCTGCATGTTTTTGATGCTGTTAAAATCCATGATAGATGATAAAACATTTAGGACACATCTATGTCCGATTTAAAAAATCTAGAGTAAGGAGGATAAAGAATTTGTTAATTTTACTACCATATTGAAAAGAAAATCAAATACGGAAAATCCAAAGTTCCTTGACCTTTCTAGTCCTCCAACGGAAACCTGCATTGCGACAGCCGCACCGATGGGCAGTAACGGAATGCTGCGCCCACATACCAATATGCATTACGGGTAGAATGTGTAGACTAAAAGCATAATTTATCCTCTAAGTGACGTTGTAAAGTTTACAATATTTTAAAACAAGCGATGTACAAGCAAATACGCTTATCTTTTCTGTGTACAGGCACAGATGTAAACATAAATTTATTTTAAGCGTATAATGCATACACGAGAAAACAATAATATCGCGAATATTATCTTTTAGTTTTCACCGTTGAGGTTAGAAGAAATCACCAGTTTCAAATTTTAATAAACAAAAAGAAAAACTAATGAGGTATGGGACAACCGGCTGGAACACAGTTCCTGTCGTCATATGTAAATACATTTTACGAAATAATTAATAACAATGAAATTAATTCAAACGTTTGATATTAATTAAATATGTAATGATATAATTTGTATATAGAGGACACTGCTATAAAAATGTTTTTATAGTTGAGTATTAAACAGTGGATGACGTTTTCCCAAAATTAATTAAAATACATTTCATTGTATTTCAAAAATTTGAAAAAGTTAATCGTGTTTTCTTTGCACAGCTATTTGTTTCTTTTGTTTTGCAAATAAAATGTTCCAGCAAACAATATTTTCGAAGTTCTCCAAAACTATCCGATATTGTCGAGTTACGTATTAAAATTATTATACAATAATTTCTGTTAATATAAAGGTATTACTAAATAAAATAATAATGAATTTAATTAAACAAGTAATTAAATGAATAAAAGACAAATGCCAGGACAGATTCGAATCCAGGCACCCGCGCACGCTATATACTACAAGCAGCTGGGCTAAGTCGTAGAACTGATTCTTGAAAGTTATGCTATACTTCTAATATCCTAAATCATGGTAACGCTTACATAACGTTATTTTTGTTGCCTAGCTCCTCACTGCGTATCGTGGATAAGGAACTTCGTTCCAATAGGGATAGTTTTATGCTAGTTATACATAATTATTCTACATACAACTAAGCAAAGCTATACATAGGAATACTATTAATTTTATTTATAAAGAACTTCTGCGTTAGCCTTCATTTGAGACAAGTTTCTCAAAAGTTTACCAAAAAGAATCCTTTGAAGAGAGTCGCTATCTAATGGCCGCCATAATATATGCACAATCACATTCACTATAAACAAAATATTTAATGAATTACAAGTCTTACTTCCAACTGTTCTCCTTTTAACGGTCGAAGGAATGTGACATATGTAGGAATCCTTACTACCAATAGAAATAATGACACCTTTTATTACTATGAATGGTCAATTAAAATTTATTGTTTCTCAATATATTCTTCGTTGGCATAAATTCACTTTTCATACGAATAAATCATTTTGAAAACATTTATGTCACTCCTCCCTGGTGACCTCGGAACATGTTTTAATACTCTTCGACAGCCACTTCTGGTGATGAAAATCGTTGACCGCGTAATTGTTTCTTAATTTTTGCGAACAAAAGTCACAAGGTCCCAAGTCGGGACTGTATACAGCATTCTTCTTAAGTTCTACGTTTTCTCCTTCAAAATTTATTTGTCTGTTTGGCCGTGTGAGAACTGGCATTGTCGTGGCTCAAGATCATACGACGTTTACGGTTATTTTAGAGTTCGTCAATAACTTCCGCCAAAAATGGTCGTCCAATCACTACTTACATTACGACAATTCTCCAAAGTAACATTAGCCACGTGTCCAGTTTTATTAAAAGAAACAATCATCCGCTTAGAGGCACTTCGCTCGCGAGCCACTTTGGATAGTTTCGGCTCATCTCGATAGATCCATATGGTCGATTGCTGCTTTGTTTGGGGTCGTGCAGTGAGTCCATGTTTCGTCATCTGTTAGTACATCCCATACCAATTTTGACGCCTTTGAATCTGGTATACATGGCATTGCAAGTGACGCGGTCTGTTTTTGAGCCTCAGTCAAATTGTGTGGGATCCACCGCGAGCACAGCTTTTCATACCCAAATGTTTGTGTAGGATTGATTGTATGTGACTCATGCCTATGCCTAAGGATGTCCAAATCTCATGGTAGGTCACATGCCTGTCTGTTTCGATCATACGGCGTACAGCATCGATGTTTTGTTGTTCACAGCGGCGAACGAGTGACGGTCGTGAAATTCATCAGAGATTGACACAACCGTGCTTGAATTCTGCAAACCAGTTATAAATAGTCGTCTTGCATGATGCTTCATCGCCAAAAGCAATTCGAAGCCGAACGAGGCTCTACTGAGCTGTTAAATTATACGTAGAAAATCATACTACCAAAATTTTCACAATTTAAATATATTGATGAAGATACGCAATTTTCAAAATGACGCCACAATATAAAAACAATTGATAGATGAAACAAACTGTATTCTACAGCCAAAGAGTTCCACTTTCAATTGTTGTAATCACTTTTAAATATTGTTTATGTAAATGGCCAGTTCCAGAAACTTTTAATGCGCCCGTTTATTAATTCCATTCTTTGATGGTACTTACTATCAAAATCTGTATTGTTTATCATTATTAAAAACAATAAATAAGACATAACCACTCTAATGCAGTTCAAATGCAACCATTTGTTTATAACTAGTTTTACTTAGAATTCAGTCTGCCACATAAAGTTTTACCGCAATTATAGCCCCTCCCTCATTCTTCTCTCCTCTTCCTCCAAACTCTCTCCTCTCCTTGTGTATTTTTCAGTAAACCTAGTGCATTGTAATTAGATGGTCGAGTATAGGTTTTCTCTTTTTTTTTCTTTTGAACGTTGTTGTTCGTGCGTATTGTGACGTCTGTAGGCCTTCGATGCTAGAAATTATTATTTTCCTTGTTACTTCTCAGGCCAGTTCATTAAATGAGGATAACTTTTTTCTTAACATCCTATTTAAATGAAATAATCCTATATTTTGTTCCAAACCAAACTCTGTCTACCTGTGAAAACTGCATTAACATCTGTTCAGTAATTGTAAAGTATTAGCGAACAGATAGATCCAAAATTTGAAAAAATAATTAAAAAAAATCAAAAAAACCTGTCTGCATAAAAGTGAACTGAAACTATGGAAACAAGATGTTGTAAAATCATCCAATCAAATATGATAAATATTTTCAGTCAGAGGCGTAAATATAGTAAGAGTCGCAGACATAAATCCAATTCATCCGACTGCAAATATGTATTATATTTTAATAAATTACGAATAATAAAAGCAGACTATTTATTTACTAGCAGTACTATGTGTTGAATAGCGGGCTAACCCGACCTTTAGAAGATTCTCTCTATAGAGCCGTCCTCGCGCATTATAATGTATGAAAGGCACAGACCTATAGAGAAACTCTTGTTTAGGGTGTTATGCTAGACCCGCTGACCGTCGATAGATAAAACACTGTACAGAATAGATTATATGATTTTTATTTATGGACATCAAGTTAGATAACCATTTGCGACTATTACGCATGTGACGAGCGAGCCAAATTTGATTTTTTTTTTAAGTTATCTATCTTTTTCAAACGTACTACGTGGTTGACGTGGAACTTTTGTAATATAATTGTAATGTTTTAATCTTTTTCTTTCCATTAAACCATTTTTGAAGCCGACAGAATTAACCTTCATTAAATTATCTGTACAATAATAAGTAAAATTGTCCATTTTGGTTGTATTAACAAAGTACTCTCAATGTTTTTATGAGCCATTGAATATGTCCAAACATCTTAAATTATTCCTATTTACGTACAACATACGAAGCCACCCTGTCTAGCCGGTCTGTACATGCACGAACTATAAAAGAAATCGGTTAAATATAGTTTTAGGCGCGGATAGGCACGCCGCACAAGGCGCGTCAAAGTCGATTGATGCGTGCCTAATGGTGAGATTAAATTCACGCAAGATTTTCGATTTTCGCCCCGTTCTAGATTATTCTAGAAGCTAAAATTGGCCCACGACGCTGACGTCACTGCAACGGATATTAGTGACTGAATATCAAGTAGTGTTTTTCACAGTGATATAAATGGTCGGGTCGTATATTATTAAATATTTACGAACATTTAATAATTTGGCTTCTAATAAATGTAATAAAAAATACGATGCGTAATTTATAAAATGTGTATATTGTCTTTGTATGGAACTTCTCTGATACGAATCAGAGAAGTTCCACAAATAATTAAAAAATTATTCATAAAATTACAATTGATATTCATATTTTTATATGAATCAATATTCGTAAGAAAGAAGAAGTCATTTATATCAATAATTTTGGAGTTATTATAAGTAAACATTAAACAAATTTAAAACAAATTTAAATTTTTCTTTATTTCTTATAATATTATAATTGTTTTATTATATAAATTTCTCTGTCTCTCTGTCTGTAACATTTTCACGCCTAAACCGCTGTACCAATTTTCATACAATTAGGCACGGTGATAATATGACACCAGGGAATGACATAGGCTACTTTTGATTGTTTGTCTTTCTATTTGTTTGTACATATTTTTTCATAGCTCAACAATTCTACTGAACTTTAGTGTACTAATAGAGCACACCATTTCGTACTTATACAAACTACTATCTATTTATAGATTCTGTTTGTCTGCATATCCACTTATAACTTAAAACTGATATAGCTCATTGTCACATAAAATACTGATTATTTTATTATACGTTTATCTGTAAATGGGAGATTTAAAACGCGTTATTTTATTTTGTTGGCCATTTGTTTTGCTTAGAAAAGCGGTGTTTAAGTAGACGATGAGGGTTGAAAACGAGGAGGAGAGACAAAGATACGCTATGAGTGTGAGTTACAGTGAAATCGACAGGAAGAGAGTGTCAACAATCCGATCGCAACTATATGATTAACAATAATGGTTTAATAATAAGAAAGTCATAGTAAATTAAAACGAACTATAGGATTTTCATACTGCGTCTTTTATCAGTCTATATTCTTTTATTGTAATACGATATAATGTGATACTTTGTAAAGATGTTTGGTAGCTTCTAACTCACTAATGTCTAAACAGCTTGAAGAATTTAGATTAAATTGAGTATTTTCACACACACATTTTCTTGATTATACGCATATTTTATACTTCCCGCGTTACTGGTCAAATTGAAATAGATTAAACCGACAAAAAATCAAAATTCTTAAATAAAGACATTGTGAACATGTAGTATTAGCTTTGGCCCGTGGCTCCGTCCGCGTGGACATACAACGGATTCTGTCATCTTTCATGTCGATCGAAGACGTTATCAATCATGATAGCGTTCTCGTTTCCATACCAGAAGAAGCCATATTTTTGCACCGAGAACATACAAAATGCTGCCAGTTGTTTTAGTACGAATAGATCTCACATACATTCAAGATCCTGACCCGGTGTTGAACCGATGTTGAACTCGAAACTGTCTTGAATCAATTTTCGTTACCAATAACTAATTGGTATAATAACGATTCGTTTCTACTATCACACAAGCGGAGCCGCGAGTAAAAGTTATTACCTTTATAAATTCTAACATATATGTTATTCTGATGTATAAGCTACATTACTATAAAATTTCAGCTTGTTTTGTTCAGCTGTTAAAATGTGATTGAATAACAAACATCCAAACTTTCACATTTATAATACGAGTAGGAGTATCACTTTATGAATATCTCGGAGATCAATTAATAAAATAATTCGCAATTCTATTCAACGGCAACTTTGAACTTTATGAACTAAAAGTGATGTTTGAACAACAATTAATAAATGTATAATGTCCAATTTGTTATTTGAAGAAGAAAACTTTTAACCTCATTTTTATTTTTTCCAACAAAAAAAACCCACGTCCAACTATACTTCATGGAATTCTTGAAATATCTACCCATCCGGCTTCTCACCACATAAATCAATTTTAAAGAAAAATGGTCTTAGTATATAAGTTAGAAATCTTTATACTAATCAGGGATTAATTAATGGTTTAAGATAAGTGTTGATTCAGGCTCGGGCGAGTACACCATGAGCTGCTAAATTTATAGACTTCGATAAAACGTAGTTGAATCTAATACAAAAAATCTTTCACAAAGATGTTATAACCTTAAAGTTATTATTACACACGCTTTAGATACAATTGTATTTGCAGTTCTTCTTTTTTATAGTTTGTTTGTTTTTGTGTGTTTTAGTAAATCAGTTTAGCCGTTGCGTATCACAGTTACCTGAAGAAATTGACAAAACGTATGGAAAACTTGCAAAAGTTTAGAATTGAAAATATATCTATTTCTTGTTTGAAGTTCCCAATATCCATTTATTATACCCAATATGACCGATTGTATCTTTGTAACCATCGATCTTGCATCATCGACTTTACCATGAGACGGTACTCGTAATGGTGGTGGTCGGAAACTTACTATGAGTTGAAAGAGCAGGAACCCTCACTCGAACATAACATTTTAATTCGTCCCCAAGAAACTAGACGAGATTCGAGTCGGAACTCAAAGCTGATTCATTCATATCATGAATGACAACATGATATTTGCATTTAAGAATTACCCTGAGATAATGCGCTGCGCGATGCCTAAACGTGGTCTTGCATTATCGTACGTTAAAAACGTGTCATTTTCGATATATTCTGTATGTCATCGTCGCTTTATGATGTGTGATGAACAATAGAGCAACTACGAATTTCATTTATAAATAAATTCGTTGTTTTCATTGCAAGACAAGATTATTGTACCGTAATGTGTTTAGGTTTAGGCTAATAGTAATATGAAATGGTAACCCAAACTGCAGAGTACATATTTTTTGAATAAATTATAACATCTTGAACACAAGTGAATTATATTATTTAAGAAATATATTAATAAAATTTTAATATTAAAGCACTGGCGGCTATAGAAGAGATTGGGAAACT
This sequence comes from Eumeta japonica, assembly GCA_005406025.1. NCBI lineage: Eukaryota > Metazoa > Arthropoda > Insecta > Lepidoptera > Psychidae > Eumeta > Eumeta japonica. The sequence continues at coordinate 163,948 of BGZK01001338.1, forward strand.
GGCAAAACGTATTCTTCAATTACTAATTATCTATAAAAATTGTATTTATATAATTGTATTTATAGAGAATTAGCATTTCGATAAAAACTGTTGGACATAGAAATCTTGAAGTCAGATTTTGTACATACTATATAAACATCTATATATTGATTAATTCGAAGCGGGATTGACTGTGGATGTCTTTAGGTTATTTATTTTCTGAAATCTCTACACCCTTCACCATTTTCATTTTCACAAAGTCAAATTAATAAACTTGAACCTAACAGTTTATGCGTTAGGCCTGTTAAAAAGTTTTTACATATAATACCTACTTTATAAGACAGATCACATGGGTCTATGTTTTGCATCATGCATTCAAAGTTCAAGACATAGGTAATTCGAATATGAAAAATGGTCAATTGCAACAATTTAGCCAATAACCGGCTACCAACCGTTCTGAATTCTTGGGCACAACAGGCGCCTCGAGGTCGGACTACATTGATCGGATGACATCACCCGGCGGTGTGCCGCTCGTACTGCGCACTTCGAAACGAAGTTAACCAATGTACAGTATACATTGCTGCTTTATCACAGCATACAACATTCATAATGTACTTAAATATAGAAATGCAAATAGGTCATTTCAAAATAAACATGTTACCAGAATATCATAGTCTACATCTAAAACCCACATGGACCTTTATTTAGAGGACAAATCTAATTTGATGGCAATGGAAAAGGTTAAAATATAAATCGGTATCTAAAATTCGTTAAACACCAAATTATTTTTTCTATTTTATTATCGAATCTCATCGGTTTGATAATTTATGCAATAGTATAGTAGTGGCTTTAGGGGACAGCTCATTTTGCAACAAATCACTACATCACACCGTATGCATTCAATGAATAGTACTTCAATTACACTATTTCTATTAATAATAAATAACTGAAAGCCCTAAAACAAAGATAATTTAACGCCATTTTATATTATTGAAATATTGCGGCCATTACAGACTAGTTTAAAATACCTGAGAATCTAGACATATAGCAATACAGTTAAAAAGATCTTTGAAATTATACAGTCATTACCTATTGTAGTTTGCTCTTGCTTTAATATTAGTGATTAACAGAAAATTACTTAACTTTGGGTAACGTGCATTCCACGTGCATGTAAAAATTTTAATATAAATAAAGCTAAAAAAACCATCGTTGTTGAAACGCTTTTGTCAATTACGCATTAAAAAGTACAAGATAATCTAATTTACATAAAATGTTTCGTTACGACATGCATTCTACCTTTAACAATAACAGCAAAAATTGTGACAAACTTCAAAATTTTTTTGCTACTTGTCGCATTTTCTCTTTTTTGTGATAAAATTTCAAAATTTATCGAATTCTACATTTGAATCACTCATTTTGGTGGACAATAGAAAATAGAGATACCGTTTTACCGTTTGTTTTTAGTTTTTTTAAATGTCATGCATTTAATGGTATTAAAACTAGCCAGATACAAACAGCACAACCAAAGAGATTTTACTGCAATGTTTTACTAATAGAATACGAAAAACTTTAACCCGACCTATCATAATATATATTGATTTAGAAACATGAAAATAGGAAATAAATCTTTTTTTCGAAACTGTTTCTTAGTCGAGAACATTTAATGAACACTGAACAAATTCCATTTTAATTAAAATGAGAATGCTCCATATAAAATATTTTGGAAACAAGGTTATAAATTCAATATTTAAATATCTAGATCTTCAGACGGAGGACAAACTTCAGTACAACTTCTTCCCCGTGACGAGTGGCTCCATCCAGTTCAGGGTGCGGGCACCTAACGACGCCCACATCGCGCTCACCACTGGCCCTGGAGTCTGATCTATGTAGAGGTAATTATAGTTTTGATGAGTTTTAAGATGAATATTGAAAACAATTATTTTTCAACTTAATATATTTCGTGGAAGTCTACACACAAAACGGGAAAAGAAAGAACAAAAATTTGTATTAATTAAGCAAGAAAACTCAATATTCAGATATTCATCGGCGGTTGGGGCAACACAAAAGCGTGATCGAAGGAACCGCACCAAACCGACAAGGTAGAGATCGAAACTCCGAACGTTCTGAACGGGGCGAGTTCCGCGGCTTCTGGTGCGCGCTGGGACGGCGGCGTGGTGTCGGCCGGCCGCGAAACGGCGCGCCGTTCATCTCGTGGCAGGACCCCGACCCGTTCCCCGTCAGCTTCATGAGCTTCTGCACTGGGGCGCCTCCGGCACTTAAAGTCGAAGGTAAACTTTCGTAACCCAACGATCGGTAGCTTTGTGACTAACAGCGGTGAAATATGTACCCAACAGCACCGAAACTGATCGGCGGTTGTACGCACTGCAGATGGGCAAGAATTCAGTACCCCGGACAAGATCGAATACCTGTTCCGGCCGGTCATGAACGGCATGCTGGAGCTAGAGTTCCGCGGGCCCCACGACTGTCACGTGTGCCTGACGCGCGCGCCCGCCGACGTCGACCCGTATACGAGATAATGATCGGCGGCTGGCAGAACACAGTCCGTCATCAGGCACAACCGCGCCAAGCCCGACAAGGTAGAGCGCGCGGCGGTCACGTCCGCGTCCCGCCGGCCGAGGTCGCTAACTCTCTCGTCGTGTTTAGGTGACGGCACCGACGCCGGGTATCGCCGACCCCAACGAGTTTAAGAAGTTTTTGATTCAATGGAACAACGGCCGGTTGCTGGTGCGCGACGGCGCCACCGGCCAGACGTTCATGGAGTGGACGGACCCGCGCCGTTCCCCGTCACACGCTTCGGCGCACGGGCTGGGCGCCCGGGGCCAGTGGCGCATCAAGCACTGGCGCAGCCCACCGACCCGCAGCCGCGTTGAGTGCCCGCGCTGTTTGCCTCTAAATGTCTATTTAACGTTCTGTGTAACGGAATGCTGTTCATGTCTGGTCTTATTGTCACTCGATATATTGAAATTCAATAAATACTAGATGTTAGATATGCACATACATATTGGCCTACTTCTTCCGTCCCTCGCGTGTCTCTGCTGTCGGATCAGTTTTAGCGGTATGTTGGGTACATTTTTATGATATGACTTATATATTTTCTATAATATTTAAGTATATATTTATGTTGTAGAAACACTCTAATACTTACTATTATTTTTATTTGGTTGTTTGATGTGAAACTATTGTGTGTAATTAAATTACCCTGTGTGTTTTCATTTTAGTTTAACACTGGTTGTAAATTTATTTTGTAAAACATGTGTTCAGTACTGTCCTTCTATGTTAGAAAACGCTCAATATGAAACGAAAACGAATTTTTTCTTTTGAGCCATGAAATATAATCATCCTAAACTTTAAAATAAACTCATACATTTTAAACAGTATTTTTATTGAAAAGATTAATAATCTAAAGTAGTTTTAAGACCAAAAAGTAACATTTACCCTAAAAGAGCTATAAAATATAAGTTTTACTTTTGTACTATAAAAAATTAATGATATGAAATATTCATAAATTAATGTTATAAATATACTATTTTACTTAATTATTATATATAATTAGCGTTCTTGCTTACATTTTGTTTATTTACATTTGGAAATTTCATAAAATTACCGAATTTATGTTTCTACAAGATCTGCAACATGATTTATAATTAATTAAATATATGTTGATCTATTATCTAATCATTAAAACCACTTCGATCTGTTAACCCCATATGACGATGTTTGCTGAATAATTCTGTAATAATAGGTATATGTAACTTTTCGAATATTATGAGTGCTCGACCAAATATGTAATTATTTTGATTTGGTGTTCACAGTGGGACCATCTGCTCCGCCTGCTGCTCTATACGCGGCTCCGCCTGGCTACCCTAACGCTCAGCCTTCTGGCTATCGGGTGTTCCACCTCCCGGCTACCGCACCGCCCGGAAACGCCGTCTGGGTCGATAGCAGTAACGGACAGGTAAAATAAACAGCTACGAAAACATGTATAAACAAGACTTCCAAGATTATAAATTTGCAGTAAGAATAGAAGTAAAACTATTGCAATGTGTTTTATATTTTGAAAAATTAAAATAACCTTACTTCATATATAAAATTTGAAATACGTCATAATAGGTATTTTGAATTTTTACCACTAATGGAATGCAGTTATTTTCAAAATTACAAGCAAGAAACTTGAGCGTAGCTTCTTTTAACCGACTTCAAAAAGGAGTTCTATGTGTTCGATTGTATATTTTTATATGTATGTTCGCCGATTTCTCTGTCAATTGTCGACCGATTTTTAAAATTCATTTTAAGTTTACAATTCTCAACCAAAACCGAAATTAAACAATTATTAAATTATATAACTTGGTAAGAATTCAAGACCCATACGTCTATAAATATTTGTCTCAAATATTCGGAAAAGTATAATACCGTTTTTATAAAAGTATGTATTTATTTTATGAAATGGTCTTTAGTTTACACAAGGTTAAATATTGTATGTCCACAGACACCTTATAATATAAATAAAAATTGGTCAGAAAACTCTAAAACAAATATTTTAACACTATTTGT